>MNCI01008062.1:377070-476696 GCA_015680685.1 Gnetum montanum | reverse complement strand
CTTAGATCTTTCTTTGGGAAGATAAACTTTGTGAAAAAGTTCATTCTCGGGTTTACTGAAATTACCAAACCTTTGATGCATATGCTAAAAAAGGATGTCCAAGTAGAGAAAACACCAGAGTCAGATAGAGCTTTGTCAGAAGTTAAGATTGCTATACAAGAGGCTCCATATTTGGTAAAGCCTAGACTTAAAGAAGATTTTTGGTTATACTCTTTTTCCTCAAATGATTCTATCACTGCCATTCTAACACAAAAGGATAATGAAGGTCAAGATGAATCAATTGGATTTTTTGGGTATCAATTGAAAGGTTCAGAGTTAAATTATTCAGACTTAGAGAAACAAGCTTTCGCAGTCATCAAAGCACTTCAGCATTTTAAATATTATTTGGAAAATTCATTAGTCCACATTATGCTAATTGAACCTGCAGTCAAGCGATTCCTAGCCCAAAATGAGATTGGATTAAAAAGAGGAAAATGGCTTATAAAGTTTGCAAAGTTTCAGATTTTCATTAGAAACATGCAAAACAATTAAGGGAATGGGATTAGCTAAGTTAATGACTAGAGAAAGTGAAGTGTGTACAGTTGACACCCATGAAGAGAATTGGTATGATGAAATTATCAAATTTCTTAATATAAGAAAAATCCCAAATAATTTAACAGCAAGTCAAAGGAGAGCTTTCTTCAAAAGAGCACAAAGATTCATCATTAAAGATGGTATATTATATAGAAGGGATTTTCGGGGAATTTTATTGGAATGTGTTCATAATGATCAAATTAGTTTCAGTTTGGAACAATTTCATGATCATTTGAATCTATTTTATGAATCCCCTAAGTCAACTATGCAACATATACTTTGATATGGATATTACTGGCCTTCCATGTATCAAGACATTAGTTCAAAGATTCAAAAATGCTATAAATGTCAAATTCATGGGCCCAGGATTAAAAGGGCTAGAGCCCCTTTACAGCTAGTAGTTGCAGACAGACCATTTCAGCAATGGGGTTTGGATTTTATTGGTACAATTACTCCTTCAAGAGCTAGACACAAGTTTATTCTCACAGCTATTGATTATTTCACTAAATGGTCTGAAGCAAAGGCTCTAAGAGGAAGTTCAACATCAGATGTGATTAAGTTTCTAGAAGACCACATTCTAAGTAGATTTGGCCTACTCAAAGTGTTAGTATCGGACAATGGACCGACCTTCAAATCCGAAGAATTTATCAGATGAGCATCTGAAAAATCCATTTTCTTATTTTCCTCATCAAATTATTATCCTCAAGGAAATGGCCTAGCAAAATCCACCAATAAAAAGCTAATCACTTATATCAAGAAATCGATGGATGGGAATCTAGGAAATTGGATCAATTATCTACAATCCACATTATGGTCAGATCAAATCAGATTCAAGAAAGTTATCAGGACATCACCGTATAACTTAGTCTATGGTTTGCTAGCAAGAATTACAAACAAGATTGTAAGCTTAGCTTCTGAATTTATTCAAAGATATAGTGAAAGGACTGATAAAGATAGAAGTTTTATGAATTTACTTATTAAAAGAGAAGCTGAAGTAGAGAAAGCAAGAGATAATTTGTTACATAATACCTCTCAAGTTAAAAGATGGTTTGATAAGAAAGCTCTGAAAAGAACTTTCAAGATAGGGGACCTTGTCCTATTATGGAATATGAAGAAACCAAATAAGTTTACCCTGATATGGATTGGTCCCTTTCAAATTACAAAGCAATTGTCAGAGGATACTTACAGATTATCAACTTTGGATGGCATGGAATTGCAATTTCCATATAATGTTTTGCATATAAAACATTATTTGGGACAACTGCATACAGCTTGAAGATGTCATTACACAAAATAATATATGTATATACTATTAGGTAAATATTACTAGCAATATAGTATCAATCAATATGTTTAATTATGCTTTATTTAGATTAGAAAATAATTTTCTTTCAAGTAATGCAAGTGGAAGCCTACAAGTGAAACAAGTGGAATTCTACAATTGTGACAAGTGGAGAAGGTGACTCATCCACCACTTAGTGAGGATTGTGACAAATGTTAGAATGCCTAAAAAGAAGGAAGCTTGGTTGAAGACACTTGGGAAGGATTTCAAATTTTTAGTACCTATAAAAGGAGGGTTAGGTTGCCTAAGATTTCTTCATCTTTCAATTCAATTTGAGTAGAGAAGGTTAGAGAGAGCTAATGGAGTTTGGTAGAGCAATGAGAAAGCCTTTTATTCCATATGTGATGGGATGTTGCCCTAAGCATGTATTGAAGGCTTACCTAAAGGCTAGATCTTGTGGAGCTCCAAAAGAGTGTCCTTGTATAGCTTGGTTGTTCGATGAATTTTCTTTTCTCACTAGAGGTTTGGATATAGAGTCCAATGTTTGGGGGCGATATCAAGATTGCTCCAAAGAAGAAGAAAAAGAAGAAGAGAAACCAACCTATGAAGAGTCATCATGGGGATGGGGAGAAGCTTTTGTCTCCCGAGAGGAAAATGAAGGACCTAATGGAAAAGAACAGAAGAGGTCATCCGAAATGGAAAATGAGAAAAGTACTGAAGAGAAAGCTCCAGTAGATCAAGGTGAGAGCTCTACCAAGCCAGAGAGCAACAGGACCGCCTTCATCACATCAGAGATTTCCTATGAAACAGTTAGAGAGATGAGGATTCCCACTAGGGTAACCCTCACAATTTAGTTTCCATCCCAAGAATAGTCCATGAAGGACTTGATAATGTACAATTTGTTATGTATCGTTTGATTTCTCCTAGGAATGAGGTTTTTGTCCCATCACACCTTATGTTAAATGGGAATTTTCCTCAAAAAAGATTTCTATTCAGCTGTAAAANACATTTGGCCATTCCATGGAATAGTTGGAATATTTTATTAAAAATTGGAACAATCTATGGTTGTAAATTTAGAAGTAAATTTACAGCTTTAGTGTTGTGGGTCGATGGGTGTTTTTGGAGAAGTAATCCACTGGTAAATAATTTGATGTTGAAGCCTTCTTGATATAAAATGAAAGTGCCAGATTATTCCATATTGGAGATTGGAAGATAGTACTATAGCAAACAAGGAATTATATTATTTACGTGAAAGGCATTGGTGAAGAACGTGCTCTAAAATTTTTTGGAAAGGTCCCAAGTTGAAAATCCCTATTGTTAAGCTCGGTTGTATTTTTTGGCCCTAAGATAATGTTTAAAACTCCTTGCAAAAAAATCAGAAAATAAAATAAAAATTAGCAGCTTGTGTCGTCCTGAAGATTGTACAACGATGAGAGTGGAAGAAAAGGAGACTAAAGTTGGACCAACGATTCCTGACACCGTATACCTGTTGAACGCGGCAATGGCGGGGGAGCAAACACCATACATGTAAAGATAATATCAGTGGAGGTGTAGTTGCAGGCGAAGACGAAGGAAAATCATGGTGTTCCTGGAAAATCACGCTGCAGTAAAAGTTCAAAATCGTCCACCGCGCGACATTCATCCTGGCGCAGATGGGCACCATGAAAACTGCCATCTAGATGGGCATAACCAAGTCCCTGGGGCATGAAACATCTTTGCCATAAACGGAGGGATATTTTTTAAAAAAATCGAAACCTTCTTCCACACATAATATACAAAGAAAGGAGTCACATTTTGTTGAAACCTTGATTTCATTTCCAATTTTGCAGGCCGTGGCGGTTCTGGAGGTTGTGGCGGTTATAATGGCATGATGAAGGTTCCTGCGGTTTTGCCGGATGTAGATCCACGATACGTTCGCCCCTGGCTCTGCAATCAACGGTAGTGATTTGGAAGACGATTCACAAAAAAAAAAAAAAAAAAAACGCAAGAAGCCTTAAGTGAATTAGGGGCAAAACAAAACAAATTCCAGGCAACTGAAACCCTATGTTTAGGACCATATGTTCAGCACATCGTTTTCTTTCTTCCAAGAAAATCCTTTTCCCTCGCTCTTCTGCAACGGAACACCACAACGATGCCGAATGCAATGGCAAAGCCTTCTCCCGCAGTGGCGGTTGATAACGATTTTTGGTAAGACAGGATATTTTGAAAATATTTGCTAGCAGTTCCAGGCTTGGCGCCTTCACATTTGGACCTAATGTTTGGGATTTAAATTTTTATTTTCAGCCACTTTAATACGGGTGCAAGTGCAGATAAATTATTTATATAAATTTAAATAGACTAGCTATCATCAACGTCTACACCAAGGTAGATATTATACCTTGTTCATAAAAATTACTAAGGGCTTCAATAGTATTCTTAAAAATTTTAAATAAATAAAAATAAAAAGCTATTGGAACTATAATTTTAAACAATTATATAGAGCTATTGGGTTTATTTTCATTATCCACAAAAGCAATATTTGTAATATTTCTCGTAACTTCCTAAGCTAATACTTCCTAACTTGTTGGGCAAGTTACTTGGGAGAGAAGTTAGTTAGGATATTTTAGAATGTAACTACCTTATGAACCTTATAAAAAGGCTTCATGGGTGAGAAGAGAAAAGGGAGATACTTGGGGGAGAAGACACTTGATACATCACACTTTGGGAAGGCTACTAGCTAGCACTTGGAGCTCACACTTAGAGACACACTTTGGCTCTTGGGAAGAGCATTTGTAAAAGAAATTGTGAAAGATTGCTTGTAAGATGACTTGCTAAAGAAAAGATTTTAGCCTCTTTGTCATAGTCCTGTGAGTTATGTTTTATTTTTATTTTGTTTAAATTATTTAGTTAGCGGTTTAGATAGTATCATCCTTGACAAGTAATTTTGGGATTTTTAGATTGCTCTTATTGTTCTTGTTGCTCAATAGAAAATTTTTATTAAAATTTTTCCATAGAAGCGCTTGTGTTTGAAAGCCTTAAGACCATTTTAGTAGTAAATTTTGTTATTGTGCAATGTATAAGAACTGCTATTGAAATCGTTGTAAGCGAGCCTCTACTTGTAGTCATGCCGTTGAACGATTCAATAGTCAAGAAGGTTCAGAAAATATTTGGTATTTTGATGGGACCAGAATAGCTTTTTTTTATTTTTAAAATAAATCTCCATGATATTTCAATCAGAAATTGTCAAGTCTTTTGAAGGTTCTGTTGAATGCAATTGTTGACGTCTATTATCTAGCCAAAATGGAGTCTCGTACGTGGTAGTTTACGCAGCAATTTTTTGGTAGCATAGTAGGATTGTCTTAAAGAAATTGCTTATTTGAGCCTTGGAAGTTTGAACAATTCATAGTTATTGAATTTGGGATAGCTTTATTGCGAAGTGTTTACTTATGTCATTTTAACTTGTTTAAATATTTGAGGTCTACACAAATCTATTTTTCTTTTCTGTCTATTTCCATCGAATCTTGCTCTATTTCTAGTTTTCTTGTGGAATTATCTCTTTCTCTAAGGAGAATTAGAAGTAGATTTGCAGAGTTGTGCTCAAATGTTTTTGTAAAATTTTATTTGTTACAAGTAGGTATTATAAGGACCGCGTAGACTAGGCAGTTGAACAAAATAGGAACTCTCAACAACTCACAGTACTTGGCAAAGTTGGATGAATCTCTTTAAGATAAGTCATTTGTAGTTTACACACAACGCAATCGTTTCATATTTCACAACCCCACACCGCAACAACACACACACATACTCACATTAACTACTGAAACTCAGTATGATCATATCCAGTTGATTCTTCAGTTGTTGGTCCCTATGCAAAAGAAACTATGCCTAACGTTCAACAAATTCTACTAAAAGTAACTAATGAGAACACAACAGCAGATATTGAAAGAGAATTGTACATTTCTCGAAAGTTAGTTGAAAGGGCAGCAGCATTACTAAGTTGGGGTGATGAGCTGTATTTCTGCTCTCTTTCTAATCAGACAACTATTTACAAAGGAATGCTTCATTCAGAGGTTCTTAGAAAGTTTTATCTTGATCTTCAGAATGAGCAGTATGTTTCACCATTGGCTATTTATCATAGACGGTATAGCACAAATACAAGTCCTAGGTGGCCTCGTGCACAGCCTATGAGATTTCTTGGTCATAATGGGGATTTTCATACACTTCAGGTTTTTTTTCTTTGTCTTCTTTTTTGTTCTTTTCTTAAAAATGTAAATCAGTTTATTTCAACTGTATTCTGCAACCAGTAATATTTTTTTTTTTTTTTTTGCATAGCATTGGATTACAATCAGTGTTTTCTTCATTTGCAGTTATGACACAATTTCCTGCAGGGCAATCTGAATTGGATGCAATCACATGAGATTTCAATTAAGTCACCAGTGTGGCGTGGGCCAGAAAATGAAATTAGACCATATGGTAACCCTAAGGTTTCAGATTCTGCCAATCTTGATGATGCGGCAGAAGTATGTATTTGTTTTATATGCATTTGAAAAAATAAGATTTATATTTATTTAAAGCATTGGTTTTCTTTTTTAGCATTAACATGTTGTTTACATGATATTCTCTTTCAACATATATTACCACAGATAATATGTGTTACCTCCATATCTGAGGGTGTAATTATAGTCATTATTCTGGGTTCCAGTACCCATATCACAGATGATTCTACAATCCCATTTATTTTTCCATTTTGTTTATTAATAGCTAATTTCAGTTCCATTTTTTTGGTAGATGTTAATGAGAGTGGCAGATGTCCAGAGGAAACACTTATGATCCTTGTTCCAGAGGCTTACAAGAATCATCCAACCTTGAACATCAAATATCCAGAGGCAGGCTGCTGAAAACCTATCTTTTACTGATTGTCTATGGAACTAATTCAAGATAAATTAAGATTTACTGTTAATCTATGTCACATTGCTGAAAACCAAACAGAAGTAAATGTAGTTAAACTTTAAGACCAAAAATTGAGAATGGAAAGACTAAATTTACATAATTCATGGTGTTCATGTCCCACGAAGGCCATTCCTTTCTTCATTCTCCCTGCTTTTTTGACCCATCTGCATTCCATTTTGTTTCCCTTGAGTAATTTTCTGATCTTCTTTCACCTCATCAGCTTTGCCTCTGATTGCTCTCCACTTTGCAGTTGTGACTGGCTTTTAGTTCAAACAACTAATTTCTGTTATATTGCTCCTTTATCTTATTATTTTTCTTGCTTGTGCATTTTGTTTGATCTTTTGCTTGTTCTCCTGCCCATCCCTTATCTTGTTATTGCCCCCATAATTCTATCTCTGAACAATCGTTTATAGATTTTGATTCATGTTTTGATTGTTTAATGATACAACACCACCTTTTGGTGGTGCGTGTGACATTAAATTTTCTGTTGTAACATTTAGTCATTTACCATATGGCATGTATTTTCAAGGCAAAACGCTTTATAGTAATATCAAGCATAAAATGTGTTTTGCTCCGGGCCAGTCCTGTCTTGAAACAACACACTTCTACTCTAACTTGATATTTCAATGTTTTATTTTAGGTGGTTGATTTTTATGAATATTATAACGTCCAGATGGAAGCCTGGGATGGGCCAGCACTAAACTTATTCAAGTAATTTTTATCATTCTTTCAAATCTGTTAACTTTATTTAGTTGACTTTTCTTAACGTTAAACATACGGGGAAACCACATGAATTATATCAGTGGTGTTGTACTTGAACTGCTATTATAATTCAAGTTTCACAATTCCGTACAGATGTGTACTTTTGGTGTTAACTGGTAGCAGAGTTTTAAATATTTTGTATCTATTGCTATGATTTTAATTAGGAAATTCATTTGACGTAGAATTGCCATCGTTATTTTTTGGTTTAAGGCTAGAGCCTTCAGATTTGTAGTCTTTGCATTTTCGTTGTTAGATTCAGATAAGTTTGTTGGGTATCTTCGATCCTCGAGATTGGTTGTTGGTTTCTCACCTATGCAGTTGCCAATTCTACTGGTTGTGATATCTTTACAAGTGGAGTAGATCCATGGATATCAAATATTTTATTTTTAGTGGACATGTTTCACAGTGGCTATTGAATTTGAATTTTGTGCTGATGATGATATGGAGATGTGATTTTTCTGGAAAAATTTTCCCATAAATAGACGGATGACTCCATCAAGGTTATTTTTGCTTTAGATCCGTAAATATTTTGCTTTTGTATGTGAGATATTTACATGTTTTTATTGTTTATTTTCCCAGAGTCGTGTTTCTGCTGAGATCATTTGGACGTTTCAGATAATATATCATATTCTTTGGCTTGAAGATTCAGTTCTTTAATAAATGGTCAACCAATAGTGATGTTTTATCCCAATGATGCTTCATGTCATATTGAAGACAATCATGACCTAACAGTCGTTGCAATTATGGCAAATCATGTTATGGTAACTATAGCCTTCCTTTCTGTTTTCTTAACGAAAGGCTTGGCAATACTTCTGGTCTCATGATTCCACAGGGTATTACTGTACTGCTATATCAAGTAGATTCTGAACTCTAAGGCATGGCGGCTTCCTTTTCTGGAAACTTTAGAGGGCTTACATGGATTTGATGAAAGGAACATATCCTTACCTATAGGTGACATGGTTTGAACTTTCAAATTTTAATGGGTGCAGGGTAAACATGTACATTTAAAACTGACTCAAATAAGATATCCCACTTCAGAAATATCACCCTACTCTTACTAAAAGTTAATTCTAATTGATAGAATAAACATGAGTAACTATTTTCAGCTATATATTAAACAGGTAAACAGAAGATTTGTAATGATAAAAATTTGAAGTTCAACCAGAGATTACTTGGGATCTTTGGCATTACCCAAGGATCACGGTCAAAAGTCTATTATACTAGAAGGATTACTTTTGGACTTTAATTTAATTATTTAATATATTATTTTACTTTGTTTGCATTGAAATAATCAGGGTTTAAGGTACAGTACTTTACACGTGTGGCTTTGATTAAATTACTTATCTTGTTATGTTTATAGTGATAGGAGAACAATTGGAGCCTGCTTAGACTGTAATAGCTTATGTCTAGCTCATTGTTGGCGTACCAAAGATGATGTTGTTTATATGGCTTCTGAGGTATCCTTTTAATTTTTTAAAGCTTTTTAGGCTTCAAATAGTAGTATAGGAAGCTATTAATTAATGAAAATATTCTTTTTTAAAAAAACCATGTACAATGTAGTTACATGATCTTTAAAGATGGCTATTTTTCCTGTCACTGATAGATATAATTTGAAGTTCAATGTTCTTTTGTAGGTTAGGGTGATTCCTGTTGATGAATCTATTCTAATTTTAAAGGGACGTCTAGGACCTGGCATGATCATCTCAATTGATTTAGAGAAGGCCGAGGTATAAATTTATCTACTATTTATTTCTTGGCATTTTTAATATAGAAATGTACCATATAAATTGTTCCTGATTAACTGGAAGTTCAATTTTCATGTTTATGAAAATACTGAAGTTAAAAAAATGTGTTTCTGTTCGCAAACCATATAGACAATGGTTGGATGAGAATGGAAAATCTCGGAAACCTGCTACATTTCTCACTTCTACTATTTTGGATGGCTAAGGAGTTTTAAGGCACCAACAGTGAGTACTATCTCTAATGTTTTATTTTGTTATTCAGGATTCATTTTTTTTTATTTTTTATGTACAGTTTCCACAAAAAATTTAGGGAGTTGGAAATGTTTCTTGATAGTTTGGACCAATAGGTGAACAATAACCTAATTAAGTCATAGCAATTTTAGCCATGTGTTTATGCAATTCACAATGAATCATTTCAGGCAAAATAGTTTCATTGTTAGCAACATAAGTTATTCATATATATGTAGTTACAATCATATTACTATATGCTTCTATGCTTTTTCTTCACAACGTGGAGGGAAGGTAAGAAGTTCTATCATAGCTTGTGTAGTTTTGAGTTCTGCATGTAGGGATTATTGCTAGAAGGCACCTATCTTATTTTTGTTCAACAAGCTCAAAGTGTGTAGCTTAAAAAATATTTTTGTTATTGCCTCTACAATTCATGACTTTCATATTTGTACATTTTGTTGGTTAGTGATGAGCAGCAAGGTACCCCTACGCTCAACCATATGAATACAAGTGTGTATGCACGATCCAATCGAACTCCACAGCTAGACTACTTGTGGCACCTAGATAGTTATACATTGATCACAGTTCATTGTCTTCCCACCTAGGTTGGTGGTAGCTTTGTCACATATGGTTTAGTCCAAAGTGAGGCATATGATGTTGTCCTAATTCTACATTACTCCTGATAATAGAAAAGATAAATTGATTAAACTAATAGTAGAAGAAAAACCTAAATTGGCCTATGGCGATGGTATCCGTCCTTAACCATCTGTACACATCTCGGACTTCGTGGGATTACTGGTGGACGCGCCAAGTATTCACACTTAAATGCTTGTGATTAAGGCATACACATTCCGGTTAATTATAGGAAAAGTAAATAACAATAAATCAGTTGTTAACTAAAGAAGGCATTAAATAATTAAAACAACAAAATTAATCTAAGTGAACACTGTAATGATGAAAGTAATATCGATCTTTATTGTTGGTCATGCACATGTCCAAGTATGTCACACTCAAATAAAGGTGTCGTACAATTACAAACATCACACTGCAGGCATGCACTGGAAATAGCTAGCTTGAAAGAAAGAAACTGAAACTAAACTGCTAAAAGAAAAGAGCTTCTAACTCCCCAAAAATTCCTTCCACTATGCACCTTAAGTGCTATATTTATAGGCTAACATAGGAATCATGATATCACACATACAATATTGTGCCTAGGCCACAATATCACGTACTTGATATTAGGGCTTGGCAAACCACAATTCATCATACCCCCACAACTAAATAAAAACTTGTCATCGAGTTAATACAATGAGAAACGAGCCCCTTACAAAACATTATGAAGGTATGCGATTATTGAATACTACTGACTAACCATGTTGTAGTATGAGAAACACAAAACTTGGACACAAAACACAAACTGCAAAATGTTGGAACTTAGAGGTTCCTAGAGGTGGTGGCTCCTCCATTGGTGCTTTCCCTTTGTCTAGCCCTACAGGATTCTGAGATTGCTAATGGATGAGAAGCACCTACAGTTTCTCTTCTTTTGTCTAAGGATCATGCACAATCCATGCTAATGTCATAATGTTTGATGGAGCTTGCACTTTCCACGGACACAATTGTTGTGGAAACATCTAGTTTGCTTTGATATACCACGTAGCAAACTACCATTGTTCCTTCTCATAGGCTTTGGCTTTATCTCGTAATTCATGATAATCTGTCAGCCGTTGAGCCAAGTTTTCTACTACATCTCTTTGGTTGTGGCAGCTTGATTTGACCACTTCTAATTCAAAGTTTGCAATTTTTAATTTTTGCAATGTTTTCTTATGTTCGAAAAACTTTGTCTCATACTTAGCATAAGTGGCAACTACCTATTTCTTAAACTCAGTTCTTGGGCACCCTCTTGTTAACATAGCTAAGTTGGCATATCGCAGATTTGCCAACTCCATGTATTTTGTTAAGTCCTAAATCTACAAGTCTCGGCTTTTTAGTTCTGCTTGGTGGGTGGAGGCATATGTATCCAATACGGCTCGCCAGTCAATGTGTTGAGCACTGAAAGAGTTAATGTGAGCCTTAGCCATATAGATCTCCTTTTCGATGATTTCTTTGTACATCCCAACCTGATCATGTAAGTTGTCTTTTAACTTCTCATGCTTCTTGGCCTCATTTTGCCACACACCTATCTCTATTACCGTCTTTTAATAGATGGTGCGAACCTTCTTCATCGAGAGGGTTCTATTTTTCCTGGCCAAGCAATTCATATCTTGGTTGACTTGAACTAATTGTTCTCACATTCTTTGGAAACTTTCTTTGAGAACATTCTTCTATTTCTCAACTATCGTCAATCAAAGATTTTCAATAGCAAGTTGTTTATTCTCCTCTTGTAAGGCCTTGAGAGCATTAGCATGTGCGTACATTTGAGATTGTGCCTTGGAAGCATCCCAATTAACCTATTCTTTTTCCCTTGCTGCCTTTTTATTTTCTTCCAACAATTTATTTAGTTGCTTGGTTTTGAAAACATCCAATTGGTCAGCTACAATGAATTGGAAAGGATCTCTTAATTCAGCTTGTAGGGTGACGAGCTTTTCTTGCAGTCTTTGCAGCTCTACTTCCATGTGCTCAGCCCTAACTTTAGCCATGACCAATTTTCCTTTGGTTGAAATGAGGTTTGATTGTGTTGTTGTGACATCTTGGGGGATGTCAAACAAGGAAGTCATGACTTGTCTTGTTTACAACAAGTGATCCAAAACATCCTCATGTTTTGCAGGAGTCATTGAGGAACTGGCCAAAACTTAAGCATCACATGCTCCTGTGAAATCTGCCTATGGCATAATAGGGATATTAAAAGATTATTTAATGTGGTCTACAACCACCTCTACTGTGCCTGCCACATCCTGGTATTGCATGACCACAACTGTGGCACTTTCACTAGTTTCTAATCTGACTTGGAAGGATGCGACATTCCTAGAGATCTACTAAGACCACTGGGACTCTCCTCTTGAAATCAATGAAATGTGTTCACTTGTAGGACCAACCGAAACAATGGGCTACATGACATCATCAATGATCTTAAATAATTTTCAGCATCAAAACTCCCCCAACTCACCATCTCAGCGATTGTTCAGAGGTGACTAATGGATAGTCAGTAGTCTTGTTGCGGCAGTGGCAATTGTTGGACTTGCTGGCATATGGGTTGTGTGCTGGGCCCTGCTTCCTGTTGTTGGCTAGGCCCTATGATTTGAGGCATAGTGGGCCCAACCATTTGCTCTTCCTCTTGCTCTAATTGCTCGCCAACGTCTTTCCTTGGCAGTGACGGTTTGAGTAGTTCAACATACGAAGTATTTTGGGCTTTTCTAAGAACATCATTTGTGTAGCCCAAGATTCTAGCACATCTGCACAACTTCTTGATAAGATAAGAGAAAGGCAAGGCAAGCTTCCCTATTTTTCTTTTTTCAAATCACCTTGATATTTCCATCAAATATAAATGGGGCAGATTTGCATTAAATTTTCTCATCAAAATTGCACTACCTCGCACCACATAAGTAGATAATCTATTTAAAGCTTTGGTGGGGAAAATGTGATAAGTGTTGATCTTAAAGTAAATCCTCTCTTCTAGGGTTAATTCTCTATAAACTTTATTTTCTTTTTCGTAAGCCCGTTTCAACCATAATTTTCTTGTGTCTATGTCTGAGTGAGTGGATAGATGAGCAACCTTTATTCCTTCATTTGGAAGATTCAGGACCTCTACAATGGCCTTTGCAAAGAAATCAACAGAAATGCCACCTACATTGGCAATGGTGCCTCCTTCCTTGCCATGCCAAAATTGGTATGTTTCACCCAAATACCAGTCACCACTTTTCGAGAGAATGGGCCACAGTGGAGATGCCTTAAGTTGAGCCTTCACTAGTTCAAGGGAAAACTCAATGAAAGGCCTAAAATTGAGCTCCATGATTATAGTTGCAAAGGTGGAATTTTTCTGAATGGCTTGGAGAGATTCAAGGGCCAACGTGAAACATTGTCTTAGTTTTAGGGCTCTAACTTCGCCACCTTTCGCATGGACAAATTGCACTATCGTAGGGGTTTCCTGATGAATGTTGAATGAGTTTGCTTCCTACTCTGCATGTTCTATGTGAGGTTCCTAGCCTCTACCTCCTCTTGGGCATTTAACTGCTCCTTGGAAAGGTCTTGCTCAATCTCCTCTTTTTGGGACCATCTGTAATCACACAAAAAGCAACTGTTCCTAAGGTTGTGTAGAGAAATTTTTTATCATCTCATACCTTACTCATTGCCTTAATTAACAGTCCATAATTGCATAGTGTGATTTTTAAAGTTAGAAATATTTCTGAGAGGTGGCTCCAAAAGGTGTTATTGTTGACCTTACATTGTTGGATTTCATCATTTTCTGTACATGTGACACTTACAATCATTTAGGTAACCTAGGTGATTGATGAAAATTAGCTTAGCCTTTAAACAAAAAATGTTTCTTTAGTAAACATTGAATTTCTTACCCCTATGATATCCTTCGGATGATAGCAACTTTCGAAAAAAGTATGCACACTTCCTACTGCAGTACCCTGTATGACTAAGTGAAACACACCAGGTTCAACTAGGATCAAATAGAATTGAAATCAGAATGTTAGGAAGTAGGATATTGTGCTTGGAAGATGGAGATGTAAAGCTCTAAGTTGCAAAGGAAAATTTCAATAACTCTCCTAGTGTCAAATGAAAGAAATGAACATGAATTAGGTAGGGTTGTTAGTATATATAGGTAGGCGAGACCCAATATCACGTACCCGGTATCAGGTTGGATGCGATATCATGTCCCCACTGACATACACTAAATGTAGGGATTGAGTGGGAATAATAAATTTTTGATATTTAATGAAGGATTGGAGATTAAGTTGGAAGCTTTGGGGTATTTAGAAAATTAATTTTGAGGCATTAGAAATGTGTCATGGTAGAGTCATATATAAAAATTTGTGAAAAAGGCCTAGGATAAAGGTTGTATAGTACTTGTTAAGGAATGATTAACTAAGGGAATAGATAGTTTGCTTAGGTGAGTAGTTGAAGGGTGTAAAATAATGTGGTCATGTGCATCAAGGACAAGTTACAAAAGTTACACAAGTGGATCCTCCCCAAAGCAGGTTCTAACCTATGATGCCCTTATGGAACCACACCTCTAATGTCGGTGGGCACTAGAGAAGTTGAATGCAACATATACCTATGAACAAAACACACATGTTAAAACCACCAAGTTGAGATAATAACTCTACATTACACCAACCACAAGTTATGAACATTTAGACAACAAGATGAGATGGACTGTAGAAGGGATTGTAAAAATTGGAACATGAGGCTTCTAATGATGGTTACAATGGAATCTTGTGTGTAATTAGTGGTTAAATAATCATGTGTCTAGCTTTCCAAGTCCTAGACCAAGTCCATACCACATTGCAGTGACACTGCATTGCTTCATCCCATTGACAAACAACCATAAGCCTACCAGAGTTGCAAGGAGTAACATCACTTGGTGTTTTGTTCAAGGGAGGAGCAAGAGAGGAGTGTCATAATGGCTCACTTTGTTTCTTTCTTCTTCATTTTTTTTCTTCATGTTTCCTTCTCTCTCTTTTTTGGCTCTATGAAGTTACCTACCTTTAGGCATGGGTACATGTCTTTCCAGTGGGATCCACATAAGCTTTTTTAGTGCCATTTTGAGTTTCTCTTATTTCCATTTTTTGTTAGATCTACAAGGATATAGTTACAACCTTGGCAACATGATAGAACATACGGAAGTAGCCAAAGAGAATCTATGAATCCCCTTGATGTCATACCCTTATCATTCCACCTTGGTCCTTCACTCATCTCTCTAGACACAATTATTATCAAATTATTTATAGTTGAATGATAAAAAAATATTACCATTGTGACCGGAGCATGAACCTTTTATTAATGGAATAGGTGGAAGGATGTCGTGGTCTCAATGTCCAAATAACCAGTCCCTTATGACTAGGCAACATAGAGAAAAACCTCACCTTAATGGGCAACATGATCAACTAATGCATGGTTGAGATTACAACGGAAAATTAAAAACAACAATTAGAAAAGGTAAAAGAAATACAGAAATGACAAAAATCGTAAAAAAAAAAAAGATAAAATAACACTTAAGAATCCTAAAGATTAGAATGGGGGGTGTCCCCCACAACTAAACATTTGGTCATGGCTAGGATTAATAAGTGGATGAATAAGATCCATGCATGTATGAAACGTTAGGGGTCCATCATGCCCCAACCATTGGGTTTGTATTGGTGGTATGGTGGCTGGGTAGAGAAATCGTTGATCACACACCTGATTATAGAAAGCATAGTAGGGTAGATTAGAGGGTGTGTGTACATTATGAGGGAAATCCTGCCCACTATGGCACCCTTTACTATATGGTAGCATGCATGGATCTGTGTGTCCCTTCACGTTTGTGAATTCACTGGATTGTGTGGATGTCAAAGTGTGAGGTGGAGACCTAGATATAGTGACAGGGGCTGTTGATGGAGCTAAGGAAGGTGTGGCACCAAGTTGACTTTAGGTTGGTTTAGAGGGTGGAGTAGGTTCGGAAGCGTGATTCCTCTTCCTACAGTCATGCCTAAAGTAGTGATGCTTCCAACATTGCATAGGGAACCCACTTTTGTTAATAGCAGTAGTGCAAGTTACATTCATTGGTTGGTGCAGTGGTGTGGAACCGTCTAATACATCTGATGGTGGTGTAGAAGGAGGTGAAGGATGAGAATACCAAGGGTAAGAAGAAGTGTGAGAAGTATGAGCTAGTGATCCCTCAGGAGAAGACATGAGTTGATGGTACTCTAGAGAGTGATAATGGCAATTGGAGGTAGAGGATTCAAAACTGGTTGGAGAAATAGGATGTTGAACATAGTAGATGCTTGGTTTTTGCAGATAGGAAGGATGTGGCTAACTAAATGGTGGCCTCCCCCATGCTTGTGAGTTTTTCCACTATGGTGGAGCAAAGTGTTGAGGCTGGTAATAGCTCCCCTCAGGATAGTACAATGAGTCATGGGGTTGTCCATAATTACCTTGTGGAACAAGGATGCATCTAAAACTTATACCCTTATACAAATTTTGGGTGCAACTTCCCTGCCCAATGCTCATATAGATGTGATAAGATTGGGCAATGGCCCTTTGGATGGTCATATAAATAGACATCACATCCATCCTCATTATCTGTAGTTGAGCCTTTGGCCTCGTTACCCTTGGCCATTCTCCTCGATTTCCAAATAGTGTTCTTAACTATTTTTGATTTCTGTGCCCTCTATTTATTTCAATTACCAGGTTCATTTTGGATGGCCCTCTCCCAAACAGTGTCTTCTAAATTCATACTCTGTTCATTTGTCCATACGGTCATCTTGTTATACTTTGCCTCAATTTTATCAATAGATTTCTATATTGGTAAAGGTTGGGACTATATCATGCTTTCAGAATTGGTTATTTCCTCTTCATTGTAGTATTGGACCCTTGTTATTTCTAGAGTTGGGTCTCACTCAATGCTTTGGCATTCTCCCATTTAGATAATTCTCTCTTTTCTTTCACCAGATGCTCTATTAGTTCTTTGACGTGATCGCCTTGGAGCTTATATAGTTATCTTTAGGCATACTTTCCAAGGTTCATCCTTGTTTCATTGCTAATCCCATCTATAATGTGGAGTATTTGCTCTTTCTGGGAGAACCTATGACCTAGACATTTATTTATTAAGGCATAGTATCTATCTAAGGCCATGTCCAAGGGTTCCTAATGTTCTTGTTTCCATCTTTGGATTTGTCTCTTTAAGACGAACACTTGCGCATAGGTCTGGTATTTTTTAGTGAAAAGTTCTAACATGGTTGACCATCATCTGATTGAATTTAGTTCCAATGATCTATACCACACTTCAACTTTATTGATTAGTGTCCTAGGAAAGAGCTTATGCTTTTTCCATTTACTATCCACATTGTTGAGCACACAAGCATCATGGAAGGCTTGTAAATGATGTTGTGAATCTAAATGATAGCCTCTTGCAAATTTTGGAATATTATTCATGTCTATCTTAGGTAGTCAACTCTTCTTGTGATGCTTATGAGATATCTTAACAGCCTCTATGATGTGCATTAGGCTTTTAGGGACTAACAAGGGTTTATCATCATCAGACAAGTTGTGATTAAAATTTCTATTTGATCAAGAGTGACGATGGGTCTTGTGTTCATGTTGATAACCTTAAGTGTGTCTATGGGTTTGATTTTTGCTTTTATTCCAACCCTTTTGTGGAGGTCTATCTCTATACCTATGTTCATCTTCATTAGAACTAGACGTTGAAGTTGAGGGGGAAGATGAAAAGGAGGAACTAGTAGGATAGCCATGGCTTTTATAATGTTCCTCAAGGTCCCTTGGTTTATCATTTCTAAGTACCGAGTAGGTCTTAGGCCTTGAGACCTCCGCTAGTTTAGGACTAATGTCATCTTCCTCAAGATTGTCTACCTTAGGTGAATGTAGTCTTTGAGTGTTGTTTGGGGTGGCCATGGTCATGAAAAACCCCTTCATAAGGTGGATCACTCCAATCTTCTTCATTGTATATTTCGTTAGTTCTCTAATGAATAGGTGCACTATATGGTTCATAATCATTTCCACATGAGTGAGACATTGTTGTCGATTTGTGATGTCTGTTTGAATTTTTCTTGGAAGATATATCGTTAATACCCTTTTACAATGATCTTGTGTAATATAGCTAATCTGGATAACTAGCACCATCCCCGGCAATGGTGTTAATGATGAGCAACGAGGTACCCCTATGCTCAACCATACAAATACAAGCATGTACACACAATTCAGTTGAACTTCGCAGATGGACTAGTTGTGGCACCTAGATAGTTACACGTTGATCGCAATTTGCTGTCTTCCCACCTAGGCCAGTGGTAGCTTTGTCACGTATGGTTTAGTCCAGAGTTAGGCATATGATGTTGTCCTAATTCTACATTACTCCTAATAATAGAAAAGATAAATTGATTAAACTAATAGTGGAAGCAAAACCTAAATTATCCTATGGTGGTGGTATCCATTCATACACACCTTGGATTACTGCTAGGTGTGCTAAGTATTTGCACTTAAATGCTCATGACTAAGGCGTACACATTTCGCTTAATGATAGGAAAAGTAAATAACAATAAATTAGTTGTTAACTAAAGAATGCATTAAATAATTAAAACAACAAAATTAATCTAAGTGAATGTTGCAATGATGAAAGTAATCTTGATCTTTATTGTCAATCATGCACATGTCCAAGTATGCACTTGAACAAAGGTGTCGTACAATTACAAAAATCACACTACGGGCATGCATTGTGAATAACTAGCTTGAAAGAAAGAAACTGAAACTAAACTACCAAAAGAAAAGAATTTCTAACTCCCCAAAAATTCCTTCCACTATGTTATATTTATAGGCCAACACAAGAATCACGATATCGCGTATATGATATCGTGCCCAAGTTGCGATATCGAGTACCCAATATCGGGGCCTAGCTGATGAGTGGTGAGGTACCCCTACACTCAACCATATGAATACAAGCATCTCACATGTGATCCGGTCGAACTCCAAGGACTAAGTGCTTACACGCCTTAATGGAACACTCAAGGTTAATCAATCATTATCTTCCCAAACTCACTTGTATTGTCACGGTTGTATGGTTAAGTAAGCTTAGGGTATACGATTTTTATAACTTTTATCTTTTTGGTGTCTTATGCTAATGAGGGAAAGGGAAAGAGAACTAAGTGAGTAACTTTCATTAACTATTCACTAACTAAGTTCTAATAGTTCCTAACACCAGTATCCGTTCCCACTTTCCGTACACATCCTAAACCAGTGCAACGCTGCTGGGATTACCAAATGCTAGTCGTTACTGGGTTACCAAGCGCTACACACATGCTCAAAGTGGTCGTACTGAGTGCACTTAACTAAGGGAGTCAAAGGTTGAGAGAGAGATTAATTAACTAGAAAAGAATTAAACATTCAACAATAATTAATTACTAATTAGCTTAATCTGTATGCTACAAGGTTTATGATAAAGTTCATCTTTATTTCTGTACACAAATGTGTGCTCAGGTACAATTTGCTCGAATAAAGATCCGTTAACTTTAGGACTCCTACTATGGGCACATAGAAATTATTCTAACTCTGAAATGGTAAAACTGCAAAAGTTTGGCTAAGGGTCTAAGTCTAACTGTCGGGAACAAAGGGCGCTACCTCTTATTTATAGAAGATGAGGCAAGACGCGATATCGTGTATGCGATATCACATGGCGGATGCGATATTGCGTATGTGATATTGTGGCTCATCATACCCCCATGACTGAATGAAAACTTATCCTCGAGTTCCTTACAAAATATTGGGAAGGTATGGGATTATTGACTTAAATGACACTAATGGTGAATGGAGTGATGTGTGAATGGATCAATCATTACAATACATGAGAAATTTAGTGTTCATGACCACAACAATGAACACTATACACATTTGACATCTAGCCTTATTTGGCAGCTAAGAGAGAAGAGAGAGAGAGAAGAAAAGAAGAAGGTGTGTTGTTGTTGACGCCAAGAGTGCACCTTCCATTGTCCATCCATAACCGCATCATCAATCTTGTTTCTTGCATAATTTTTCTAGCACCAGTCCATCCTAAGTGTTTCCTCCAGGTCCAATCCATTGGTGTATGATTGCCATCTACACACACAACATAGTCACATATGAGTGAGGGTAAGTAGATCATAATACAGTTGATACCCTGCCTTGGTGTAAGGTCCATTGGCTAAGTTGTGATATGGCTAATATGGATTCTAGAGATATAACACTGGTGACTACCCAAGGTGTAGGGATTAGGAGAAAATTGAAAAAAGCGGACCATGGCCCCCATGGCTAAGAGTAATTTTTTGGTAGCAATAGAATGGAAAAAGATAAGGAATAGGAAATATGGAGAAAAAGAAGCAATGGCAACGCTGATAAAATGGATGTTAGAAGTGGAAATGAACAAATTAAATGTTGATTACGGAAATGTTTGAGGGAAAGAAGTTAACTGATGTACCAAATAGGAATGCCAGTGGGTCCTCCCCAAAGCAGGCTCATGCCCGTTATGCCCTGACAAACCCACATTCAAAGAGTTCGTAGGCTCTAGAAATGTCAGTCGCAAGTAATAGTTAAAATATTAACCATAAGAACTTACCAAAAATAAAACAATGCATCAACCAAAATATAGACTACTGATACAACCGACAATGAGGTGGTAAATGGAGAAAGAATGATGGAAAGGAGAGAATGGGATGGAGTCTCAAGACAAGGTGGTGTATAGACCCTTGTGTATTAATGGTTAATGTGACTTAGTAGATCTCATTTCAAATCCAGCCCCAAACAATCCACATCCAATGAGTTCGCATTAATACATTTGGCCAATCCATCCACTTGAAGTAACAGGAATGCTTCCGCCAAAGAGTCACCACCATTCTGAGGAAACAAGAGAAGAAAAAGTAGGAAGCGAGAAAGGGCCTTAGTTAGAGGGAACCTATTTGTTTAGTTCCATAACCAATGCTTGTATCCTAAGTGATTATTTTGTCTAAGGGGTGTGCTTTGAATTCTCACTTACTTTTTCTCTCTTTTTTTTTACGTGAGAATCACACCATGCAAAGACTTATTATTTTTATTAGCTCAGCTTCCCGATAATGGAGAAATGTCAGAATGGTAAGGAAAACTCAAGAAGAAAACATCCAAGCACCCAAGAGAATAGCCAGCACAAATGCATCAAATCCCCTTGAAGTCACACCCTTTTCAGTCCTTGAGTCCTTTCTTGGTTTGAGAAATACCCAGTCACCAGTTCGTTGATAGTTTCATTATTAAGAAAGGGACTATACAGTTCCAAGCCAAGAGAGACCATAGAAATTTATGAATGCATGGATGATGTGGATTCATTGCCTGTTATATCAAAAGAACCATACCTTAGTATCAACATTATAACTCCAAGGTAAAAACCAAACATTAGCAATCAATAGAATACAGTTCATACCACCATTAGGAGTACTTATTAGGTGACGAACCTAACAAGGTAAGCAAACACACAAAGAAATAAAAAAGTATCAACGATGTTGCAAAACAAAAAACAAGAAAAGTTAAAGAAATTTGTAAAACAAAAACTTAAAAATGAACTGAGGACCTCAAATGATTAGCAAAGGTGGCCATCTCCCCCATAACTATGTTGGAAGGAGGAGATCTGAAATAATGAGCAGGGTCATTTCTTCTCTGAGGTATTATGTGCACTAGTTGTTCTAAGTTCATGGAAGGGTTTGGTTTGTTGCACATTGACTAATAATCTTTTGTCGAGGCTCTCAGGTTTCTATATGGTCATGGCCCCTGAAGGAAAGGAACTATGAATAATATAAGATCCTTTCCACAATGTTTGGAATTTTGTGCATTGTGGCACATGTGTGGGGTTCCAGTAGAGAACCTTATCTCCTGATCAATACTTAACCTTTTGGATCTTCAACTCATGACGTTGCTTGTTATATGCCTTATGCAACTCATTTGATGATAGGGCAAGTAATCAATTTTTGTCTAGCACGTTTAAAGTTACCAACCTTTGTTTTTGTGCTAGATCAAGATCGAAGTGGAGGTCAGAAGCCATTGATAGTGTACAGAGCTCAGTTTGAATTGGAAGCATTGGAAGCTTTCTGTACACTAACTCATAGGGAGAGTAGCCTATAGGAAGTTTCCAAGTGGAGTGGTATGCCCAAAGAGCATCATTCAGTTTAGTGCTCCAATCTCGCCTATACTTGCTAATTGTTCTTGTCAGGATTTTAGTGATCTCCCTGTTGGTGACCTTAGCTTTTCTGTTAGCTTGGGGGTGATAAGGTGTAGTTAATTTATGTTCAACCCATAAGCGTTGCATTAATTTTCAAAAATTTTCACCTGTGAAATGTGTTCTGTTATCCAAAATAAGTGCACGTGGCACACCAAACCTATTTACGATTTGTTGTTGCACAAATAATGCAGTCTGTAATAGTAGCTGCTTTCACCCATTTCATTAAATAGTCTATGACAACAATAATGTAAGCTTTTCCATTAGACATTAGTGTAATGGGCCCCATAAAGTCTATTCCCCAAATGTCAAAGGGTTCTAACGGTTGGATCCATTGTTGCAGACCCTCCATTCTAGCAGTCATTCCCCCATCATGTTAACAACGCTCACAGGATTTGACAAATTGATGGGCATCCCAGAATAATGTTGGCTAGTAATATCCTGCAAGCAGGATCTTAATAGTAGTTCGTCTCCCCGCATAGTAACCCCCACAAGGGCCCTCATGAGCATCTTGGAGAACTCTTAGTTGGTCCACCTCGGGCACGCACCATCAAACCAAGCCATCAAGACATACTTTGTAAAGTTTTCCGTTGATCTCCATGAAGTACTTGGCCTTGTGAAGAAACTATTGTTTCTTCCTAAAGTCCAGCTCCTATGGTGTTTGTTGGGTAAGGAGATAAGAGAGAATGCTACTATACTAGTTCGTCTCTGTGGGTTGGTTATTTACTACACCGGCAAAGAGGGCTTCATCAGGAAAATGATCAGACATTACATATTCATCCTCTTTGTTGTCTCAACAAAACCGAGATAAATGATCTACAACTATGTTCTCGGTGCCCTTTCGATTGATCATTGTTAGATCTAACTCCTGTAGGATTACCAGCCACCGTATAATACGAGGGCTAACCGTTAGCTTGCTCATAAGGAATCGGATTACACTATGATCTGTATGGATGAACACTTTATAACCTAACACATAGTGCCTAAACTTATCTAGTGCAAACACTATAGTCATTAATTCTTTTTCTATAGTTGTATAGTTAAGTTGTGCACCGAAAATACTCCTACTTGCACAGTGGATGTAGTAAGGACATTTTTGTTTATCTAATTATGTAAGTACGGCTTCTAAGGCATAATTGGATGCATCAGTCATTATATGGAACGGTCTAGACTAGTCAGGGGCTTGTAGAATGGGAGTTTCTACAAGCTTTTATTTCAAAGTTTGGAATGTTCATTCACATTCCCTAGTCCATTCGAATGGTGTGTCCTTCTTTGTTAACTCTACCAACGGTTTGACAATCTTGCAGAAGTTCTTAATGAATCTTTTATAGTAGCCAGTGTGTCTAAGAAATGACCGAATGTCTTTGACAATTTCTGATTGACGGGTGATTCCTTGGATGAATTGAACCTTATCTAGGTCTACTTCTATTCCTGAATGTGAAACCTTATGCCCAAGTACTGCGCCCTCTTGGACCATTAAATGGCTTTTCTGCTAGTTGTGCCTTAAGTTGGTTTCTACACACCTTTTTAGCACTTGCTCTAATTGGTCCAAGGCTTGAACAAAACTTGTTCCATAAGTGGAGAAATCGTCCATAAAGACTTCTACTCTGTTTCCTATTTGCTATTGGAATATGCTTTGAACTAAGCATTGAAATGTGGTAGGGGCATTGCACAAGCCAAACGATATTTGTTTGTATGCAAAAGTTCCCCAAGGACTAGTGAACGTTGTCTTGGCTTGATCTTCTGGGGCTATCCATATTTGATTGTATCCACTATAGCCATCTAGAAAATTGTAATATCTATGCCCTATTATGGTGTCTAAGACTTGGTCAACGAATGGCAACAGAAAGTGATCCTTAAATGTTGCCATGTTCAATAACGTAAAATCTATGCACACCCTCCATTTGCCTCCCTTTTTTAGCACGATCACTAGAGGGCTAACCCATTTGCTATCAGCAATCAAATATATGAACCCAGCCTTAAGAAGCTGTTCTATTTCTTCTTTTACTACTTGCTTCAATTTTGGGTTCAATCACCTCTGCAGTTATTTTCGAGGTTTCATGAAGGGGTCAATGTAAATCCTATGCTAGCATATCCTAGGATCTATTCTAGTTAGTTCAGGGTATGACTAGGCAAAGGCTTTTGACCACTTGTTTATCACTTTCAACAGGCTTTCTTTTTGTTTGGAAGTGAGTCTTGCATTGATGATTACCGATTTTCCATTTTCAAGGATCATATATTCCAGACCAGTGGACAATGGTTTCAAATCTAGGGGCTCTTGTTTAAATTTTTTAGGAATTTCCAACTTTCCCCAGTTGATGTTTTCAAGGTTAAGGCTTGGAAGTTGGTAGTGGGCTTGCTCTAGTGTATCTATGCTTTCAATGTAAGCGCAAGTTATTCCCTCAATTAGTTCCATGCACGTCAGTGAGCCACTCTCTTGATTAGCCATCAGCCACTGGGTGTCTTCTTGTCATGTGGCTGCTACATATAGGCACTTTTGTATATTAATGTCTTGTGAACACTGGTTGCATGCAGGCAATGTTAAACTTTGCACAAGCCATGATCTCTGCATGCAATTGCACCCTGTGTCACTGTATGCAATGCATGGAACTTTCTTCTTCTCAATCTTTCCAAAACTGTTCTTCTTGGATATTTCCAAGGAAAGATCGCGAATTCCTAAGCGTGCATCTATAGTACTTAGCCATGCCTTTCCCATTATTATTGGGAAGTCCCCTTTACCGCTATTTACTTGTATCACTAGGAAATCAACTGGGTATGACCACCCACACATAGTGGTAACGATGTCCTTCACCAGTCCCAATGGAACAGTGATGGACTGGTCAGCCAGCTCTAGGCGAATATCACTCTTCCTTAATGGAGGCAGGTTCCAAGCTTTATACATCTCTTGTGATATTAAGTTGACTCCGGAACCTGAGTCCAGAAGAGCTTTACATGGTTCATTCCTAGCGACTTGGAGATAGATTAGGGGGCTTCTAGGGTTAGAGAATTTTTTGGGAAGGTGGCCCACCTTAATCCAGTCAATAACAACATGTGTTAACATAACCGTATGCGTTGAGCATGGTGTTTGGTTTGAAGGGAGCTTTGAAGCCTTATTTGATGGAGAGGTGTTCAAAGGTTCAACCGCTTGTGGTTGTGAGAGCCTGGTTGGACTGTTGGTTCTGAAGAAAGGCCTTCTCTTCATACGATTGTCAGAACCAGCAGCGGGTTGAAGATTCACAGCCCTCGTGGCATTGCGTTGTTGCGGCTGAGTGGGGAGTTTCCCCTACATTGCTAGAGCGGGTGGTAATGAAGCTATTGGTGTGAGAGTTGTGGATGGATTTGGAGGATGGTATGTTTGTGGGTTATCTCCCCTAGGAGAAGGAGTCCTATAATACTCCCAAGCTTGGTAGTGACGTTTTGGTGTAACGTGGCCAACAGAGTCACGTGGAGAAATTGGCTGCTGCACATAGTAGCCATATGGGTCTAGTTACCGGTAGGGGTATTGTTGCCTTGGTGGTGGCATCCCCCATGATTGTGGGTATTACCACTGTTGATGTTGCTCAATGGGTTGTGGTGGAGTTCCACTTGAATAATACATTAACGGTTGGTGGAACTGCCTTGGGTTACATTGGGGATAAGGTAACTATCAGAGTGCTTACCGTTTATTAAGTTGTGCGTTGAGTGCATACACCCCAGACTCTTGTATATGTGAGATCACTGGGCAACATCCCTTAGGATGGTCGTATTGGCATATCTCACATCCATCGTCATTGTCCGTGTCTGAATCCACAACCTCTTTAGTGATGGCCATTTTGCCCTTACCCTTGTTACGTGCATTGTCCATTTCTCTATTTTTCTTTTTGTCATAATCACTACCTTGCTCCCTAGACTCCTCTACAACTTTAAGAATAGTTTCAAACCTACTATCTAGGGAGTCCTACATTTGGTCTACCTTTGCCAACACTTTTGTTGTTAATTTTTGGAGTGACAAGGTTTCCCTATTCACCATCTCTTCGAGTGGTGACTCTTCTTCCTCCTCACAGAATCTCACTCCCCTTTTTTGAAGGGAAGGATCTCAGTTGTACTCTTCTGCACTTTCTCTCTTACGTAGCTCCCCTTCTTCCTTCGCTACTTGCTCTAGCAATCTATGAACTTGATGAGACCTAAGCTCTGATAATCTCCCTTGGGCATACGTTCCAAGGGTTCTCCTTGTTTCATGCCTAAGTCCATCTATGAGATGGCGTAGTTGATCCCGCTACGAATAACCATGGCCAAGGCAATGATGTAATAGTGCGTAATAGCAGCCCATGACAGCATCCAAGGGTTCATGATTTCCTTGCTTCCATCCTTGGATTTTTTTTCGCAGGTTAGATACTCGGGAGTACTTTTGGTACTTATCATTAAACAATTCTAACATTGTACTCCACCTCTGAATGGATTCCGGTTCTAAGGACCGGTACCAACTTTCTGCTTCTATCACTAGTGTCCTTGGGAACAACTTCAATTTTTTCCATTCGTTCTCGATGTTTTGCAAGGCATATGCATCGTGGAATGCTTGCAAATGATTTTTAGAATCAGTGTTGTATCCCCCTTCAAATCATGGGATGTTGTTCATGTCTAACCTCCTGATCCTACTATCCTTTTGGTGCCTTGTGGGAACTCTTACGGCCTCCGTTATATCTAGCATGCTTCTAGTTGCAAGTAGGGGTTCTTCGTGGTCATCTCATTCATAGCATCTGTGGTGTCTATGTAGTTCTCTACTCTCCCTTCTTCTATGCCTTGATTCCTTAGAGTGCCCTTGTCCTCGTTCTCGACTACCTCGTCGGTGTTTTCCACTTTGTTTTCCTTTATCCTCACGATTGGTTTCCTTATGGCTATGTCCATATACTGAAGGAGAGGGTGAATGTGATGATGAAGGTGAAGAAGAAGGAGAACTGTCGCCATGGTGATGTTTTCTACCTTCTCTTCGATGGTCTCGGCCCTGATCATGATCACGATCAGAACGTTCACCCTTATCGTGTGTTTGTATTCCCTCGTTGAACACTTTGTGTTCGTGGGGATTAGAACCAAGGTTGTAAACTGTGGAGTGGAGGTTCTAATACACCACCTCCTAACCATCATTAGGAGGGAGAACATCATTTGGTGGGGAACCTATTGAAGCAGGTTCACCACCCTCAATTTCTTTTAAGACGTGCGGAGCGTTATGGGGCCATTTACCCTTCAAGGATGCATGGTAACTCTCCTGTCGCAAGTCCCTTTGACGTTACGCTTCTGTGGGATGATAGTCCCTTGTGTCGTGATCCTATGCAATGTATTCCGCGTATAAAAGGGGCATGCCTATTCATGTGAGAGCACGAAGGAGCATGTTGGGGACTAATCGGTCTGGAGGCAACACTATGTTACCCTCCAAGTCTCTCCAACGTAGTTGTTCATCACTAGCAAATCACAATTCATCAGTTAGATTAAGTTACATATATGGTGAGACCTTCTTAGGTTTCAAAAAGAGTATATGTATTAACATCATCATGGTGCCTTTATCCCATTAATATGCGCTCAATTAAGATAGGTGAAGGATTTGATGATGAATTTTTATGGCCAACTTTCTACTTGATGTCATGGCTTGAACCATGCTCCTAGGTAGGTGCATGTCTTGACATACCCTTTGGATTGAATTTGTGATTTGTAAACCACAAGCCACATGTTCTAACTAATTGAGTTATGTTTCATTGATAGTATATGCATTAAGATAATAATGTTTAATAATATCATGTTAATGACTTTTTTGTTTACTTTGGGTGAGAGCCCAATTACCAATTGGCTAGACTTTGTCACAAACAACAAATAATTATGATATAATGATATGGGCTTGCAACATTTGGAGTACATTCTATCAAAAAGGGCAACTCCATACTGAACAAAAATTTGAGAACCTCAAGATAAAGAGAGATTATTCTCTCTAATCCTTGAGAAATCAATGGCAACTAATGATGGATCTAGTATGATTCGACATCTTCCAAGGAAATAATATGTAAGCTATGGATGGTACAATGATATACACTTACAATATTTGGAGTAAATTCAATCAAAAAAGTTGTCTCTATCTTGAACAAAAAAAAAATTGATAATATCAAGATAAAAGTATAGAAATTAATTGTAACAAATGATGAAGCTAGTATGGTTCGAAACATCACAGAAGAAATAATATGTAAGCTATGGATGGTATAATAATTATGGTCATAACACAAACCCCAACACATGATATGTAATGGCAATAATTTACAAGGATTTTATTGTGTGTACATAAACAAAAACCAATACAAAATTTCAAGATGAACAATTACCATGGCAAGAATTATTTAGTATTTGTTTTGATTTTTTTCAATATGAAAATATTCTTCATAAAAAAGATAGTAGTTTGATTCTTAGTGAATCAATTTTGGGATTTCATTAATTTAAAAAAGAAAAAGATTCTCATGACCAAATAATAGATATATTATAAGTATATAGCTAAATTAGTATGTTCCAACATGAAATTTTGTTTTAAAAGTACATGGTTAATCTATGTCATTTAGACATCTTTGCTAGAATTATCACCTTTTTACTTATGGATCATGAATCTATTGTAGTGTATTATTTAAAATCATGTTTTTATTTTAGTGATTTGTATGAATTTATTTCATCTTACAATGGTAGAAGATGTGTAAGGCATAGTGATTCATTGCTCACTTATCCATTGATTATTTGCTTTTTGTTGGTTATTAGAATGCCTACTAAACCATGCTAGTCTGTGGAAGGAATACTTTATAAAAAAAAAACAATTGATTATTTGACTTAATGAACCACGGCATATGGTTATTCAAGTGGAGATGTGGTGCACAAGAAATCTGCTTAATCAAATTCTTGTTTCCATTCTAACATCTAACTTCCATAAATTCTTAATACATGCTACGGTATGAAGTCAAGAAAATCATTGAACGCGCTTCTCCCTTGGGTGACCCTTGGACAGTCATCAATCTTTTATGCTTAAAAGAGCAAGCGCAGGGTTTCTGTTCACCTTTAATGCCATCTCGCATTGAACAGGAATCTGCATTCCGTAGGAGAAGTGGTCAGCCCAACGCCTTTTCCTTGAATTTCCTAAACAAAATTGAAGTTTGACCAGGAAAAGTTGTATAGGCTTTTTTTTTTAATTTAAAGCATATGTCAGAGTCAGTCCGTTGCATTTCATTACAATGAATTTTTTATCCATTCCATTCAAGCTACTTACCAGTTTTTATGAATTCTTAATACATAATGAGATGCTATGTTACGGAGTCCAATAAAACCATTAAATGCGCTTGAAGTGACACAGTGTTTTCTTAAAGGAAACAAAGCGTCATTTAATGTTCACCTTTAATTCCTTGGACGGACATCATGAAAAGTGCCCTGTGCATTTTTTTTGTCCTGGCGTGTTGGAGAGGAACCTGATTTCTGCGTTCCTTATGAAAAGTGGTCAGCCCAATGCGTTTTCCTGAGTTTTCAAGTAAATGTTTTCTTAATTTAAAGCAAATGTTAGAGTCCAGTGCATATTCAACCCACTTACCCGTTTTAATGAATTCTTAATTCTTAATACATAATGCCATGTGATGTTACGGAGTCTAATAAAATCATTGAATGCACTCTTTTCTCAGGTGACTCTTGAAGAGACATCAATCTTTTATTAAAAAAAATAATAAAGCATTATTTTCTATTCACCTTTAACCCCTTGTTGGACAGAAATCTGCATGAAAAGTGGTCTGTGCAATGCGATTTCCCTCAATTTTGTTAAAAAAAAATTGAAAAGTGGTCGGCATGGAAGGCATATGCATTTTTAATCCAAAGCATCTCCCAAGAGTCCCTTTTATTCCAAATTTCAAATGAATTATTTATCCTTCTTTGAGAGCCAATGGGTTAACCCAAAGGTAACATTTTTTCTATTTATATGGTCATTTTCAAAATTTGTAAATTATAAAAATTAATTTAAAATTTTTTTATAGAATATTTTTTGAAAATTGAGATTACTAAGCAAAGACCTTTACCACTAGACTAACATCTCATTAGGTGTTACTTTAAAATCAATTGGTAATGTTTGTTTTTATTGGTGATCTACTTCATGGAGGTGGAATTAGGTAGTTGTAATGAAGTACCACTAGAATGTGTTACAACTTAACCTTGAACCTACAAAAAGGGTGAACATGCTTTGCATTGTAATGATCTTGTATGTTATAAACTTCTATAAATCTTGGGGTGTACCTATGTTTCAATTGTTTTAGGTTCCAACGTCCAAAGTTTTAATGAGTTTTGATTGATTTTATGCATATTTTCTATGATTCCTCTTTCAAATTGATCACTTAATTCTATTTCCACATGTTCAAATCTTTAATTTGAGAATTCCAATGGCTAATAATTTTTCTTTTGTTCTTAAACCCTCTTTGGCTAGGGCAACAAATATTTAAAATCAAATTTTGTACTGAAAAATGATAGTTTTTACAAAATAGTACCATAGATGGTGCATTGTAACTAACTTTGCATTAACATTATTCAAAAAATAAATCTATACATATACATATACACATGCACACATCCACCACATAGTTCATTTTAGTATTTATTTTAATGAAAATAGAGGTAATGATATTTAGGCCTAGTTCACTTTTAATGAGGTGTTAACCTATTGGTAAGACTCTTGATTTGAAAACCTCAAGTGATTGATTCGATTCTAGTGGGCAATGTTGAGTTATAAAGTTGTAATTGGACTATATCTCTTGAGGTGTACCTATATTACAATTAATTTTAGGGTTCCAACACCACCACTTTTACATGTTTCATCATTAGCCTTCAAAATACATAATTCACCTAATTCCACATTTATCAAGTCGAGGATCATTAAAATAAACATTACCAATTACTTTCAAAATAACATCATCAAACTAATAGTTACTTTAAGTATTATACAATGTGTTCATAAGCCACATGTTAGAGGTTTGGATACCAAATCAGTTAATACTAAGGTTTGTTGACGTCTTCAGTGTCAACAGAAAGGAAGAGGAAGATTCTACAAAAACTATACCCAAGATCAAAATGATTATAACATGACTAAGACTTCACTAAGAGACATTAAAGGTAGAGGATTCACTGGAGGAAGGTGGAACAATCAAGGATAGAAAAATGCACAATCATACAATTCCATTCCCTCATGTAATTATGCAAAAAGAGAGGTTACATCATAAAGACCTGGTAGGTTAAAATTGGATTTGATACACTCTAACTCTAGAATAAGAATCTAAGAGGAAGTCTCAACCTCAACCTCAATACTAGAAAAAAATCAAGGTAAACTCAAAGTCCTCAATTCCAAGAACATTATTAAACAAACTTTTTAGATTATAGATAGATGATTTAATCATATGACTTCATATAAATCTCATCTTCTCCCCCACAAGCCTAATAGAATTGACAACATCACAATAGGTGATGATAAGTTTCTTAATGTAGAAGAAGTAGGAAATTGCATTTTTAGATTATGAAATAACTAAGTTATAGCCTAAAGTATTCTATGTTCCAAACCTCTTAGTTCCCTTACAATTAGTGGGACAAATGGCTAGAAAAGGGATTAACATTAATTTCAAAAATGAATGTTGCACCATCATAAAACAAGATTAAGAAGGAATTATTATAATAAAGTTCTACAATAATAAAATATATTGCATAGATTGCAATCACATTGATCTAAAAGATAATCCCATGGACATTATTCATGATTCCAAAGAAGCCACTATACAAATAATAACATTAAAGAACAAAATAGATAAAAACACTTTTAAAACTACATATGTACACTAAAATTCAATTGTAAATGAAGAAGAATCAAAGATATGACATAAAATATTGGGTCATACCTTATACAATAACCTTGCAAAAATGGTCAAACTAAAGAAAGTAATAGGACTCCAAATCAGAAAAACTCCTACGGAAAAATGTAAAATCTACATATAATGAAAACAAACCATTAGTTGTCATACCATGACTATGCAAAGGAAAGACAAACCGCTTAAGCTACTTTATATGAATCTCATTGGACCTATGCCAACTGCTTCAATTAGTGGGGTAAACTACACTCTTTTCATGGTAGATGATCACTTTGGATTTACTTGGACATACAATATGAGAATTAAGGACAAAGTGCTAAGCAAGTTTAAAGATTTTTATACCATCATGCATAATACCATGAAGCTCACAATTAAAGTCATCAGATCATACAAAGGAGGAGAATTTATCAATAAAAATTTTGAAAATTTTTACTAAACATAAGGAATCTTTCATCAGACATGTGGATACAACCCATAATCAAATGAAGTTATGGAAAGAAAAAATATAACTCTACAAGATATGATAAGGGGTCTTCTTAAAAATGTTCAATTGCCAAAGAAATTTTGAAGCATGCCCACAACTATGGCAACCTACATAACAAATAGAATTATTAGTAGTAACTACAAAGACAAGTCACCATATGAACTTTTCTACAACAAGATTTTAAACATCAAGCACGTGAAGATATTTGATATCTTTGCTATGATAAAACATCAAAAAAATTTATTGAAAAATTAGACAATAGAAGAAAAATGCATATTTCTTGACTATGACACAAAAACAAGTCATAACAAATGCTATGATCAACTGAACACATATGGTACTCATCATGAGATGTGATACTCATTAGAGCTAAATTTAGTATAAATAAGATCCAAAAACATAATGAAAAATCATAGATCCTAAATAACCCTAAGCCTACAATTCAAAGAGGCTACCCTCAACATCAAATGCTAGATACAAATTTTGGAAGAACAACTAGATCCAATTTGTCGAAGAATGTTACTTATTCAGGCCTCAGTCAAAAGCCAATAACATACAAGAAACATCAAAATTTAAAGAATGGAAGGAAGTCATGGACAAGGAGTATGAAGCCATCATGAAGAATAACACTTGGGAACTACTAGACAAACTAATAGAAGAATATAATTGATTCCAAATGGTTATACAAAGTAAAATATAATGGAAAATGAGAAATCATCAAACATAAAGGAAGACTTGTTCTAAGATGATTTAGACAAAAGAAACACATTGACTATGAAAAAATATTTGCACATGTAGTAAGGTTTGAAACTATAAACCATATTCTTTCTATAGTAGCTCATCAAAACTTAAAATCACATAAAAATTAATTCTTTTTAATAGAAATCTAAACAAGAAAGTTTAGGGATGATAATTTGAAGGATATCTAATTGAAGGAAAAGAAGACAAAGTGTGCAAACTGAAAAAATCTTTGTATGATTTAAAGAAATCTTCTTGAGTTTGGTTTTAGAGAAAGAATGACTTTCTTTTAAAGAAAAAACTACTCATCATAACTATTTGAATCAATCTTATATTATAAGCATGACAAGAATGATTTCTTAATAATATCTTTCTATGTAGATTATCTAGTATTTACTACCACTAATGAAAAGCTATTGTAAGAATTCAAATTAGAAATGAAAAATAAATTCAATATGAAAGACTTTTGATGAGCGGCGAGGTACCCCTACGTCCAACCATATGAATCACAAAGTGTTCATGCACGATTTGATTGAAGTCCGTGGACTTTATCGTTTCTGATGCACTAGTCCTCTAGGAAGTGAATCTTGCCTTAAGGTCAATCATTGTGTTTCCAATTACACTTGTGATCTAAATTGGTATGGTTAAGTGTAATTAAGGTATTTAATTTTTATCATTTTGTATTTTTATGGTTTCGGTACTTGCAAAGAAATAAAGTGGTTGGACCAACTAATTTAATTTAACTAATTAACTAATGTCTAATTAGTCCTAACATAAGCATATGGTCCCACTTTCCATACATGTCCTAAATTCACATATCCACTACTGGGTGACTAAGTGCTACGCTATTTGGTGTACCAAGCAATAACACTACTAGGATTACCAAGTGAATATGTGTTATGCTCAAAGTAGTCATACTTATGTGCTTAATTTATCTTACTTAATTGCTTCATTAACTTAATTACTGAAAACACTTAATAAATAATTGGAAATATTTAATAAATAATTGACAACATTAAATGTAGAAATAAAATATTTAATCTATCCAGAATGTTGCAAGGTTTATCAAAAATCTCATCTTTATTACCGCACACACTATCATGCTCAGGTACAACAATGCTCAAATAAAGATTCGTACACTCAATGACTCTTGTTGTGGGCACTTGGGAGAAAAATTCTAACTTTCAAATGGAAAAATTGCAAGAGTGTCACTACAACTACAATCTCTCATGTCATCAATGTAGCTGGTAGGTGTGTATTTATAGCCAAAAATAGACACTATGTTGATGGGGCCTTGTTGATGCATGATACAATGCATCAACAAGGCCTTGTCGACGTAGCCAACTAAATTGCGACTCATCATATCCCCATGACTGAATGAAAAATTATCCTCAAGTTATTTTATAAAATTGGAAAGGTATGGGATTATTGACTAACTTTTCTCAAACAAAACAAACTGATTGACTTGACAAAAAATGGAGTGCCTAGGTGTATGAATCAATACATTACAAAAAATGATGGTGTTTAGGACACAAAATTGAACACCATGATACAACTCTTCAAAATTAGACAACATGTTGCTTGATGAAGTGAAGTGTGATGGAGAAGATTAGATGGTCTTAGGCAGTGGTGGATCCTGAGGCTCCAAGGGACCTTCATTGGCTTCATGCACCGACAGCAGTTGGTAACTAGGTCTATCTTGCTACTTCTGCAACTTTAGGCGGGAGGAAGAAAGCATCTAGTAGTACTTTCATTTTCTCCTCCTTAATTCTAGGATCATGCACCATCCATGCAACTTTGCCAATGTGGGTTGGAACGGGCACATTCCAGGGACATGGGATTGCTAGAAATAGCTCTTTCACATTGACAAACCAAGCAGGGAACTATCTGTGTTCAATGTCAAACATTTTGACTATGTCTTTCAACTCCTGGTAGTCATTCATCCATTTGGCTAGGTTCTTAGTAGTTGATTGTAGATCTGTGAACTATGCTCTGAGAACTTCAAGTTTAGCATTTGTGATTTCAAGCTTCTGCTTGGCATCCTTGTGGTGCTTGAACTTAACCTCATATAACAGATATGAGCTATCCACTTGCTTCTCCAACTCTGACTGCGGTCATCGGATAGTCAGCATTTCTAGGTTTGCATATCGAAGATTGGCCAACTCCATGGATTCAGTCATTTCTTCAATTTGCAACTCCTTTAAGTGGATCTTTGCTTTGTTGTAGGTGTCAATCCCATTAACAATGGGCTGCCACATTTCTCTTCACTATTAGAGTTGCTGGAGGGCTTTGTTCAATTTTTCCTTTGCCATTTGAATGTGTTTTTCATTAACTTCCTTTTGCAAGGCAACCTGGTCTTTGTAGTGATTCTTCACTTTTTCAAACTTGAGGGCCTTATTTTTCCAAGTGGTGATCTCAATGGTAGATTTCTAGCACAAGGCATGCACTTCCTCCATTGACAGATTTTAATTTTTTTTGGCCAATCTCCTCAATTTTGTGTTCACCCTAGCAAGTTGCTCCTGTTGTTGATGAATAAATTCCTACATTTGGTCCTTTTGAGCATCAACATTTTGCAGGCAATAATTCTATGTGGTCAGGGTCTCGTTCTCATGGTGTATCTACATCAAGTCCTTCTAAATTACATGCATTTTTTCTTCTTCCACAAACTAGTCTAAGATGGCTATAATCGCCTCCTTTTCAACCTTCTAAAATTGTTCTTGAAGTTATTTGAAAGCTTCATCTCTTGTTATTGCTAGGTTGAGGATTGCAGGATTTGCAAGTTGGGCATGTAGTTCGGTAACCTCCATGGGTCAGCGTTGATTTTGTTCTTGGGTTTTTTTGAGTTGCCCCTCCAAAATAATGCACTCGCCCCTTGCATTTAGCAGCTCTGACTGGGTTGTAGTGATGTCTTCTAAAAAATCAAAGATGTCTAGAATTGGTTGCCTAGTTCCCACCAGTCATTCTAGCAACTCTTCATGCTGGGATATGTTTAACTTTTCACTAACCATGCTTGTAGATGTATGCACATCTTGAAGTGCAGATATGTCTAGTACAGACAACATGGGTGCATTCAATGTTTCATTGACATAGTCAGCAACCACTTTAACTGCTATTTCCTACCCTTGGTGCTACACCACTAAGACAGTTGCCTCTTCTCCCTCCTCCAAATGCACCAAGAAAGTGGCAGCATTCCTAGATATTTCTAGGAATAAATGTTGTTGAGATAAAGACACTGTCACCTCCCTAGTGTTGGGATCTGACCTCGCGGGTAACTACGTTAATTAGGTAGAGAAAATTGGACCATCCCTCTCCATCTAACTAACTGTTTGGGCCGCCTCATTAAGGTGACTTATTATTGGTTGGCATATAAATGGATCTACCCCACTCATTCTTGCACATTGCTCTTGCTTGCTCAAGAGTTGTTCCTGGATTTTGTGTAGATGCTCAATGGCTACACAGGCCTTCAATGTTGTTTCTTGAGTGGGTGGTGGTGGCGGCTACTCCTCTTCTTGGGTCATTGTTGGCATTTTATCTTTCATGATCTTTGACCATGATGCCAAAGGAGCATGCCTGATGGTATCATTGGAGTAGTAAATGATGCCAACCCTTTTGCAGAGTTTTCAGATGAGGCACGGAAAGGGTAAGGTTTTTCTTCCATGTTCATTTTCCTTGAAGCATTCTTTGATCTCTAAGTAGATTAGTTATGGAAGGTTGACAAGAAATTTCCCACTTAGAGCTACACATGCTTGAGTGGAGAAAGTGGTCACCTTGCTTGGCCTCATCATTGGATTGAGGTGATAGGCCACAATTTTGAAATAAATTCGCTTCGTTGGTGTGAGCACGCCATACTCCTTATGGTCAACCTCATAGCATCGCTGGCTCCACTTCCTCTTGGCCTCAGGATCATCCCTTTCATGGATAATTCTACCAGCTGTGTTCCAGTGTTAGGCAACCCAAGTACCTATGCAATAGCTTCTATTAAGTAAGACACTTGAATGTCCTTGGTTTTGACAATGGACCTCGGCCTTCTATTACTCCAAAAGAGATATGTCTCTCCCATGTACCATTGCGCATTGGATGTGATTACTGGCCACATGGGAGAGGTTTGTAGTTGAGTCTTGACATCTACTGGAGCTTTCTCGAGGAGTGGCCTAAAGTTGATCTCTTGAAGAACTGATCGTTGGATCTCTTGAGACTTGATGATGTGTAGGCAAGCCTGAGTCAAAGTGGCCTCAAGCCTTGGCACAGGTCTAGACACTTCTCCTCGTAGTGATTGTTTAGTTTGCACTTATTCTTCTAGAATTTTTCGGATAGATTCCACTTTGGGCTCCTCACGAAGAGGTCCCATTGCATGGGTTTCTTTTGGTGGTTCTTGGACTTGTTCTTGTTAGACCCTTCCAACCCTGGGCCACTTCTCCCATGGTTGAGAGGGTTTCCCTTCCTATAGACATTTCTATTTTGGTGCCATCTGTAATCACAATGAGATCATGGGTTAGTAATCATTGTGTAACTTAAAGCAATTGTGATACCTTTATCTCTTAAGGATAGTTACACTTGGCTAAGTTGTGATTATGGCTGATTTAGTTATTTCAATTATTATTTATTTATGTGTTATCATTAATAAATCATCCTGGAGGTTGTTGGAAGGGTTAACTGTTGAAAAAGTTTATGTTTATATGTTATTAAGGTTATTAACCCTTTGGGAGAGCTAGAAAAATTTTCAAAATTTTTCATCAAAAAACTTATAATTTGTGGTCCCCATGATAAAGATCTTACCTTTGGTAAGTGCAAGATCAAAAAACAAAGTAATTTGAACAAATGGTTTGGAAGTTATGGGCTCTAAAAAATTACAAAAACTCCCCATATGTTATGAGAAAATGACAAAAAATTGCAAAGTGTTCAATGGTATATATAGGGTTTTTGGGTTGCATCAACAAGGCCTCATTGATGCAGTCAGCTACGTCGATGAGGCCTCATCGATGTAGCTTTTGACTACCGTAGATGACCGTTGAATTTGGTCAAACTTGTAAAATATGCAGAGTTGTTTAGTGAAATTGGTATCAAATGAAAGCTCAAAAGGCCAAGAATAGTATGAAAACATGAGAAGAGACTGTTGAAGCTCATAAATTTGGAAAAATGGAGAAAAATTGATTTGGAAGATGAATGAGGTAAAAGGTTGAGGAGCAGTGAGTGGAATACTCAATGGAATATGTAAATGATAGGATTGTGGCAATGTCAAAGGTAAGGAACCTTAACTAACCACACCAAGAGCTATGTGAGTGGGTCCTCCCCATAGCAAGCTCATGTCCTTTTTTCCCTTACATAATCTCAACAGAAGAGTCTTTGGGCCCCACAGTCAATTTAATGGCATGAAAAGTTAAGGACCAACCAGGAAGAATCTACTCAAGAATCCCAACACATTAGACCAAGACATAGAACATAACATAGAACATGGTAGCAAGGTGAGTTATAGCAACATGGATGAATGATAGAGAAGATAAAATGGAGTTTCGATTTGAGGTCATAAGAAGTTCCTTGTGGAATTTGTATTTAAAATGACTCAAGAAGATCCATCCTCAATCTACATCAAAACCATCCACTTTCAGTGACTTCACATTGCCACATTAAGACCAATCCACCCACACGAGACATGAGAATGCTTCGACAAGACAACCAACATTCCACAAAGAGAAGAAAGAGAAGTAGGAGGTGAGAGAGAGAGGGCCTTAGTTAGAGGGGACCTTCAAGCATAGGTGCATGTTGGTCGAGTCTCATAACCAGTGCTTGTAGCCCATTTATTTGTGCAAGGGGTGTGCTTTGAATTTCCATGGTTTTTTGTTTTTTTTTTTTGAAATGGGAATCACACCATGTAAGAACTTAATTTGTGTCTATGGGGTGTGCTTTGAATTTCCATCATTTTTTTGGATGGGTACCACACCATGCAAATATTTTATTTAGCTTCCTATTAGTGGATGGAATGGAATGGTAAGAAGTCTATGGAAAACACTAAAGCACTCAAGGAAGTAGAAGAGTAAAAAGAGTATTGAGTTCCCTTGAAGTCATACCCTTTGTAAACCTTTGAATTCTTCCTAATTCCAGAACTACCAAGGTCATCGATCAATTAAAAGTTTCTTTAATGGAAGGGACCTCAAATTCCTAGAGAAAGCCAGAGAGTTCATTGGATGGGTGGATGACATGGACTCATTGCCTATTCCATGCAAAATAAACCATGTCAAAGTCATTAGACATTAGAATTCATAAATAGAAACTAGACATCAACAATCACAACATTAAGCATAAACCATCATTAGTAAACAACAACAATGGCACTATGTTGTATGACAATAAAGTAGTTTTATTAGCAAAAATAAAAAAATATCACACTTGAATCAACAAAAAATAAAGTAAAATATATAAGAAAGTATAAAATAATCAAGAAAGAATCAAAGGTACTAACAATGGTGTAAAATTAGAAAGAATTTTGAAAATCAAAAAATTTGTAAAATAAAAAATGTGGAAAAAAAGGTAGAAAAACTAAGAGGCCATTTGGATGGTTAGCTTGGATGGCCATCTCCCCCATGACTAAGTTGGAACAAGGAGATTTGAAAAATGGAACGTGGTTTTCCATTCGTTAAGGTAGTAGTTGCACTGGCCTATCTTGATTCTAGGAAAGGCTTTACTTGTTGGATGTTAAAAATCTATTTTTTATTTGGGCTTTTAGGTTTGTAGATTATCATGGCCCCAGAGGAAAAGGTTTGATCAATTATATAAGGTCCCTCCCATAATTTTTGGAATTGTCTTTTGGGGTACATGTGTGGGGTTCCAATAGAAAACCTTATCTCCTAGTTGAAGTTTTATTTTCCTAATTCTAAGGTCATGACGTTGCTTGTTGAATGCCTTGTTCACCTCATTCAAGGATAGGGCCACTAATAAATTTTCATCTAGCATGTTTAGGATGATCAATCTTTCTTTCTATGCTAGAATTAGGTCAATATTTAGATCACAGGCTGTTAAGAGTGTATGGAGCTTGGATTGAATCAAGAGTGTTGGAATTTTCTTGTACACTAACTCATAGGAACAATAGTTAGTAGGAAGTTTCCAAATTGAATGATAAGCCTAGAGAGCATCATTAAGTTTGGTGCTCCAATCCTTCCTCTATTTGCTAATGGTTTGCATTAGTATCTTTGTGATCTCTCAGTTGGTTACCTCTACTTAACCATTAGCTTAGGGTTGATAGGGTGTTGTTAATTTATGTTCAACCCCTAAGCATTGCATTAATTTTCTAAAAGTGGCACCTATGAAACCAGTTCCATTGTTAGAAATTAGTAAACATGGTATCCCAAACCTATTTACAATATTTTGTTGTATAAATTTAGTAGTAATGGACGATGTACAATTAGTAACGATTGCTGCTTCTGCACATTTTGTGCAGTAGTTAACTGCTACGATAATATATGTCTTTCCATTGGACATGGATGTGATGGGATCCATGAAGTCAATGCCCCATATGTCGAAAGGTTCCAATGGTTGAATCCACTGTTGAGGACCTTCCATGCAAGTGGTCATTCCCCCGTCTTGTTGACAACGTTCATAAGATTTGATAAACTGGTGAACATCCCTAAAGATTGTAGGCCAATAGTACCTTGCCATTAGAATTTTTATGGCCATGCATCTCCTTGCATAGTGGCCTCCACAAGGTCCTTCATGAGTGATGAGCGGCAAGGTACCCCTGCACTCAACCATATGAATACGAGCATTCACGCACGATCCGGTCGAACTCTGTGGACAGGCTAGTTGTGGTATCTAAATAGTTACATGTTGATCGAAGTTCGCTATCTTCCCACCTGGACTAGTATTTGCTTTGTCACGTATGGTTTAGTCGAGAGTGAGGCGTACGATGTGATCCTAAACTAATGCTACTCCTAGAGACAATGGAAGATAATATTTGATTAAACTAATGAGCAATAGGAAATGAGTCTAAGCTAGCCTAAGTGCGATGAGTATCCATTCCTTAATCATCTGTACACATCTTGGACCTTGTGCATGACTACTGCTAGGGTTACTAAGCATAGATCCTAGGTATGCTATTGGGTTACCAAGTAGTCACACTTAAATGCTCGTGATTAAGTCATACTCATTCCCCATTTAATAACAGGAATAGTAAATGATGATAAAGAAATATTAACTAAGCAAAGAATAAATAACAATAACAATTAACAATAATAATTAAACAATTAAAACTAAGTGAATGCTGCAATGATGAAGTAATCTCAATCTTTATTTCCGGTCAGGTGCGCATCCAAGTACGTCACACTCGAATAAAGATGTCGTACAATTACAAGCATTACATTGTGGGCATGCACTAGGAAAATAATCTAACTCCTATGAAAAAAACTACAAGAGTCTAGCTACAATTGACCCAAAAGATCCCTAAGCACGACGGGTGCGTGCTTATTTATAGGCTAGCATAAACAAGGCTGCGTATACGGGGCCTAGTATACGCAGCGGGCTGAGTATACGGGTCCTAGTATATGGAGCGGGCCGAAAACCATGATTCATCATACCCCCATGACTGAATAACAACTCGTCCTCGAGTCAGAGGAAGTGAGGAACAAGCTTAATTGAATACACAGTGGATAGGTATGGGATTATTGACTGACTAGGAATTTATTCATGCTGCAGTGGAGGATTAAACAAAATTTGGACACAGACACAGAATTACAAAACTTTGGAACTCATGGGATTCCTAGTAGTGGTGGCTCCTCCATGGGTGCCTTTCATTTGTTCTATGTGCCAGGCTTCTGAGATTGATACCATTGAAGAAGCACCTGATATTTCTCCTCTTCTATTTGAGGATTATGAGTTGTTCATGCTGATGTTCCAATGTTTGATGGAGTCGACACTTTTCATGGACACGACAGCTGCGGGAACACTTGATTGGCCTTGACATGCCATGTTGCAAATAGTCATCATTCCTCTTCATAGGCTTGAGCCTCGACCTCTCCTCCCTTTGCTTGGATAGATTATGCAGTAATAGGAGTTTCATGATGGATGCTGAATGATTTCCTTTTGCTCTGCATGTTCTACATGAGGTCCCTGGCCTCTGCCTCCCCAAGGTCATTTGGTTGCATCGTGAGAAGGTCCTCCTTGTTGTCTTCTTTTAGGGGCCATCTATAATCACACAAAGATCAATTATTAGTAAGGTTATTGAAAAAAGTTTAATGATTTCACACCTTACTCATTGCCTTTAATAAATGCTGAATTCTTTACTTAGTGTGATTTTAGAGTTAGAAATTTTTCAAGAAAGTTGCCCTAAAATTTTAATGTCAGACCTAGTTTTGAGGAACGTTTGATAAAATGATGATAAAGAAAAGAATAGATTTGGCAATGAAGTACTCAGAGGGTATAAGGTGATGTGGTGGTATGCAACAAGTACACATTACAAAAGTTACACAAGTGGATCCTCCCCAAAGCAGGTTCCAACCTATATGTCCTTGTGTAATCACACCTTAAGATGTCCGTAGGCATTAGAAGGGTTAAATGTAATCTATACCAATGCAACAAAACACACACATGTTAATACCACTGATGATGAGGTAGGAATTCAATGCTATACAAGACACGAGTCACAAATACATGAACAGTGAGATGGAATGAATCGGAGAAGGGATTGCAGAGATAGGGATGTGAGGTAACTGAATTAGGGCACAATGAATCTTGCATGTAAAGCATGATTAAGGTGTCATTACCTCATCGTTCCAAGATCAGGACCAAGTCCATTCCTCTAATCAGTGACATCGCATTGTTTCATCCCATGATGAGTAACTATAAGAGTACCATAACAACAAGGCGTACGATCACTTGGCGTTTTGTTCAAGGGAGGAGTGATTTTTGTTTTATGGCACTTTTCTTGTCTTTTCTTTTTCTCTTTCTTCTCTTTTTTTTTCTTTTGGATATTGAATCCAGAGAAGCCGCCAATCATTAGGCATGGGTGCATGTCTTTCCAGTGGGACCCCCTAGAACAACATTGGATTTTTGAGTGCCCTTTTGATTACTCTTACTTCCATTTTTCATTAGATCTACAAGGATCTTAGTACAACCAGGTTACATGATAACTCCCATAGACGTCACCAAAGAGAATTTGCAAATCCCCTTGATGTCACACCCTAATCATTCCCTCTTGATCCATCCTTCTTCATTCTGGGTACAATGAACACAAAATTAATTTTAAGTTTTAAGAATGTCAAGAATACCACTATACCCAAGAACAAAACCTCTTATTTGTAGAATGGATGAGTGGGTGTAATGGGCTCACTGTCCAAATAATTTCCCACTCAAGACTCGATAACATAGAACACACGTCAACCAATGATCCACATGAGTGTTTTACTCTTAGATGAGATTACTTACAAAAATATAAAAAGACAAAAAGATAAAACAATAAATTAAAAGGTGAAAAACTGGGAAAAAAGTTGAAAAATTAAAGAAACAACAAAACATTTATTAATTTTGTGTTGTTAGAATGGAGGATGCCCCCCATAACTAAATGATTAAGCATGGCTAGAATTAATAAATGGAAGGTGGGGATCCTTGCATGTTGAAAATATTGGGGCCTAGTCATACTTATCCCATTGGGGTTCACACACTTGATTAGAGTTGACATAGTGGGGCAAGCTATAAGATGTGGTTAATTTATAAGGAGTTGACCCACTATGGTACTTGTGACCGTAAGATGGTATGCAAGGATCAACATGTCTTCCCATGTGGCAATATTCATTGGGCCCCATGGTGGTTGGAGTGTTGATTGGTGGCCTAGATAGAGTAACATGAGGTGCCGGGTTCGAAGAGGAAGATGCACCACAGTGTTGGATTTGTGCTGAGTTGGCTGATGTAGTGGTTTCTGAATTGTGGTGTCCCTTTTGACGATCATGTCTAAAGAAGGGATGCCTTCAATGTTGTGAAGGACCTCCACTACTATTGACAGTAGCAGGACAAGTAACGTTTGCTGGTTGGTGCTATGGTGCAAAATCTTCTGGCATAGCTAGCAATGATGTAGAAGGGGGTGAAGCATGAGAATATTGAGGATTAGGAGAAGTGTAAGGCACATGAGGTGGTGATCTTGTTGGAGAGGACATGGGTGGATAGTACTCAGGAGAATGATAATGATGAGGTGAGGTAGAGGATGTTGATCTTGTTGGAGAAATAGGGTGTTGAACATAATAAGAATTTGATGTTGGGACATACGAAGGGTATGGTCCAGTTGGCGGTGGCCTCCCCCACGACTGAGGTTTTTTCCACTGTGGTTGGACATAGTATGTTTGTACGAACTCTAGATGTAACATTCCTCCCCAATGATCATGTAAATGTGACAAAACTGGACATTTTCCCTTGGGGTGATTGTATAGATAGACGTTACATTGATACGTATGATTGGCAGTTGAGTTCTTATCCCTATTCTCTTCTATCCTTTGTTTCGATTGTCTAGTGGTGTCCTGTCCTATTTCTTGATTTGGCATAGTTTTCCTCTAATAATGTTGGCATATTCTCCACATCTTTCATGTACCCAGTCCATCATCTTATTGATCTTTGCCTCAATTTCATCTAGTGATTGTAGGATTGGCAAAGATGGTTCCACCTTCTTGAAGTGAGTTGATTTCTCCTCTTCATGGTCATGGACCCTTGTTAAGTTGAGATTTTGGTCCTATTGCGAACCTTCAAGATTCTCCCATTTAGTTATTTCTCCTTCTTCTTTTGCTATCTGCTTAATAAGCTCTTGGAGTTAATGGGTTCGTAGCTCATATATTTGACCTTGGGTGTACATCCCTAGGGTCTCCCTTGTTTCATTACAGAGCCCATCTATGATATGGTACATTAGCCTCTCATTGGAGAACCCATGGCCTGGGCAGTTGTTTAACAGTGCATAATATCTTTCTAAGGCCATGTCCAAGGGTTCATGTTGCGCTTGTTTCCATTCTTGGATTTGTCTCCTCAAGGTTGACACTCTCGCATAGGTTTGATATCTGTCGTTGAAAAGTTCTACCATTGTTAGCCAACATCGAATTGATTTTGGTTTTAACAACTTATACCATACTTTTGCTTGGCCAACGAGTGTCAGAGGAAAGAGCTTAATTTTTTGCCACCCATTATCAATATTGTTCCATGTATAGGCATCGTAGAAGGCTTGTAAATGTTGTTGTAGATCTGAATCATAGCCTCTTGAAAACTTGGGAAAGTTAATTAAATCAAGCACGGGTAGACAACTTTCCTTATGATGCCTGCAAGCTATTCGAATAGCCTCTTGTATTTCTATTAAGCTTGTAGTGGCCAGTAGGGGTTCATCGTCATCAGGTAAGTTATGCTTCGGTGCATTGGGATGATGTTGTCTTCGTTTATGTTTATAAGAAACCCCCACCTCGGGTTGTGTACTCCAATCTTCATTATCATAATATTTGTTGGTTCTTCAATGAATTGCCTCACTAGATGTGGCATTATTATAGTCTTGTAGGAGAGACATGGTTGTAAATTTGTGTGTGATTTAATTACAATTATTATTATTATTTTTCTGAAAGATATATCATCAAGGCTTTGTTACAGCGATCTTGTATGATGTAACTAATCTAGATAACTAGAACCATCCCCGGCAATGGTGCCAATGATGAGCGGCGAGGCACCCCTGCACTCAACCATACGAATACGAGCATTCACGCACGATCCGGTTGAACTCCGTGGATAGGCTAGTTGTGGTATCTAAATAGTTACACGTTGCTCATAGTTCGTTGTCTTCCCACCTGGACTAGTATTTTCTTTGTCACGTATGGTTTAGTCGAGAGTGAGGTGTATGATGTCATCCTAAACTAATGCTACTCCTAGAGACATTGGAAGATAATATTGATTAAACTAATGAGAAATAGGAAATGAGTCTAAGCTAGCCTAAGTGTGATGAGTATCTATTCCTTAATCATCTGTACACATCTTGGACCTCATGCACGACTACTACTAGGGTTACCAAGCATAGATCCTAGGTATGCTACTGGGTTACCAAGTAGTCACACTTAAATGCTCGTGATTAAGTTGTACTCATTCCACATTTAATAATAGAAATAGTAAATGATGATAAAGAAATATTAACTAAGAAAAAAATAAATAACAATAGCAATTAACAATAATAATTAAACAATTAAAACTAAGTGAATGCTGCAATGATGAAGTAATCTCGATCTTTATTTTTGGTCAGATGCGTGTCCAAGTACGTCACACTTGAATAAAGGTGCCGTACAATTATAAGCATCACACTACAGGCATGCACTTAGAAAATAATCTAACTCCTACGAAAAAAAACTACAAGAGTCTAGCTACAATTGACCCAAAAGATCCCTAAGCATGGCAGGTGCACGCTTATTTATAGGCTAGCATAAACAAGGCTGCGTATATGGGGCCACGTATACGAGGCCTAGTATACGCAGCGGGCTGAGTATATGGGGCCTAGTATATGGAGAGGGCCGAAAACCATGATTCATCAATGAGCATCCTAGAGAACATGCATTTGATCTTCGTTAGGGACACACCAATGAATCAGGCCATCAGCACACATCTTGTCGAGGTGTTCATTAATTTCCATGAAGTATTTGACCTAATGAAGAAATTGTTGCTTCTTTCTAAAATCCAAATATTGTGGCATCTCCTAAGTGAGAAGATAAGTGAGGATGCCATTGTACCATGTTGCTTTTGCAAGTGTTTGTTAACTTATTGCTCTTGTAAAAAGAAGTTTGTCTAGAAACTAATTAGAGAGTGGGCTCTCCTCCTCTTTATTATCCCATATTAAGTAAGAGAGATGGTTAGTGACCACATTCTCAGTCCCTTTTTGATCTACCATCGTGAGATCAAATTTCTACAAGATCATACGCCACCATATGACATAAGGGCTCACTGTTAGCTTGTTCATGAGGAAGCGGATTGCATTATGGTCCGTGTGTACAAATACTTTGTAGCCAAGCACATAATGCCTAAAATTTTCCAAAGCGTACACCACTATCATTACTATGCTCCCACAATGCTTCAACTCGCATAGTAGATGTAATATGGACATTTCTTATCATCCACTTGCATGAGCACTTCTCCCAAGACATAGTTAGATGCATTTTGTCATGATGTGCAAGGGTCTAGACCAATTTGGTGCTTGTAGGATTGGTGTTTCTATGAGTTTCTCTTTTAATTATTGGAATGCATGTTCACATTTCTTAATCCATATGAAAGGTGTATCTTTCATTGTAAGCTCTACCAATGGCTTTGTGATCTTAGAGAAATTCTCTATGAATCGTTGGTAGTAGCTAGTGTGTCCAAGGAATGATTGAACATCTTTAACGATTTTTGGTTGGCATGTTATTCCTTGGATGAAGCTTATCTTTTTTGGGTCTACCTCAATCCCTTTTTGTCAAATTTGATGCCCTAGCACAATGCCTTCTTGGACCATGAGATGGCTCTTTTGCCAGTTGAGTTATAAGTCTATTTCAACACATCTCTTTAATACTTACTCAAGGCAATCCAAAGCTGAGTCTAATGTAGCTTCATAGGTGGAGAAGTTATCCATGAAGACTTCTACATCATTACTAATCTACTATTGGAGGATGCTAAGAACCAAGCATTGAAATGTTGCAGGGGCATTGCATAGATCAAATGACATCTTACAATATGCAAAAGTCCCCTAGGGACTCATGAATGTTATCTTGGCCTAATCTGTTGGCACGATTTGGATTTGGTTATAGCCACTATAATCATCCAAGAAGCTATAATAACAATGCCCAAATATGGTGTCCAATACTTGATACATAAATGTTAAGGGAAAATGATCTTTAAATGTTGTCATATTCAATAGCCTGAAATTAATGCAAACTTGCCATTTTCCACCCTTCTTTGGTATAATCACAAGTGGGCTAATCCACTCACTATCCACGATGGAATAGATGAACCCTACCTTGAGGAGTTTTTCAATTTCCTCTTTGATGATCTACTTCAATTTGGGGTTTAGCCACCTCTGTGGCTACCTTCTAGGCTTCATGGTCAAGTCAATGCAACTGCAATGCTAGCATATCCTTGGATCAATTCTTGTTAACTCTAGATATGACCAAACAAAGGCTATTGGCCACTTGTTAACTACCCTCAACAACTTTTTTTTTGTTTAGAAGCAAGTTTGGCATTAATTGTGATTGATTTACCATTATTCAAAAATGCATATTTCATACCAACTGGTAAATTTTTTAGCTCTAAGGACTCTTACGTGAAGTTATTAGGGATTTCCAACTCTCGCCAATAGGTATTATCATCTTCATTAGAGAGTTGGAAATGAACTTTTTCAATTTTGTCCATCCCTTCAACATAAGCACATGCCAGGCTCTCAGTTGGTTCCATGCATAATGTGCAATTATTTGAATTAGTTATTAGCCAGTGGCTACCCTCTTTTTTTGTGGCTGCTACATATAGAAACCTTTGAATATTGATTTCTTATGCACAGTGATTACATGCTTTAATGTGTGTACTTCTAATTGACCAAATCTTTTACACAAAATTGAACTTGTTGTTGCTATATGCAATGCATGGAATATGCTTCTTCTCAATCTTGCATAGTTCATTTTCCTTAGATATTTCTAAAGATAGGTCCCTTATACCCATACATGCATTGACTGTGCTTAACCAAGCTCTTCCCATAATGATGGGGAAGTTGCTTTTGAAATTGTTCACCTTGATCACTAGAAAATCAACAGGATAGGACCACCCACAAACTACGATTACAATGTCCTCTACTAATCCCAGAGTTACAATAATCAACTAATTTGCTAATTCTAGATGAATGTTGCTTTTTTAAGAGGTGGTAGGTTCTAGGCCTTTTCAAAGGTGTTTAATGCAGAGGATGATGATGCTAGAGATATAGGATGATTAGCCAGACTAGATTATGAGGGTTGAAGAGGAATACTGGGTTAGAAGAAAAGTCTTTTTCTTGATTGATTGTATGGACTACTTAGTTGGAAAACTAGTTGTGAAAGTACAACCCTCGTAGCAATTCGTTGTTGCAACTATGGAGGAATCTCACCTTGCATGGATGGAGTAAGAAGTAACTAGCTTGAAGGTGGAGGTGCATGTGCAAACTGATGTAGAGGATGATATGGATATGGATATGAATTTTTCTCTTAAGTAGATGATGAATTTGTTCAGTGGTACTTTGTAGGGTAATAGTGATGCTAGAATGATGTATGACTTGTAGAGCTTCTAGGGGAGATGGGTTGCTGAACATAGTACTCATATGGATCTAGTTACCTATAAGGGTATTGCTGCCTTGGCTATGGCATTTCCCATGATTGTGGATGGTACCACTATTATTATTGTTCATAAGGTTGTGGAGGAGTTCCATTGGGGTAGTAAGCTTGTTGTTGTTGGTGGAACTGCCTTGGATTGCCTTGAGGATAAGGCAATCGTCTAGGTGCTTGCCTATGTGCTAGTCGAGGATTCAAGGCATACACCCCAGACTCTTGTAAGTGTGACACCACCCTTTGGATGTTCGTATTGATAAATTTCATAATTAGTTTCATTATCAGAGTTTGTCTCCACAACTTCCTCTACTACTACAACTTTGCCCTTACCTCTTTGATGGGTATGTTTAGTTTCTTTTTATCTCCTGCAGTTATGATCACTATTTTGCTCTTTAGATTCTTCAACAATCTTCATAGTTATTTAAAATTTTTCATCCAAAGAGTCCCATAATTTATCAACCTTTGCCAAAATATCAAAAATAGACTTTTTAATGGGAAAGGATTTTCTATTCACCACTTCATCAAGCAATGACTCCTTCTCATCATAAAATACCTCCCTTTTCCTAATGGAAGGGTTCCTATGATACTCTTTTGCACTTTCCATTTTTTGTAGCTCACCTTCTTATTTTACTACATGTTCAATTAGCCTTTGGATCTAATGAGCTCTTAGTTCAGATAATCTTCCTTGGGCATACACCCCAAGAGTTCTTCTAGCTTCTACTCTGAGCCCATCTATGATGTGGCAAATTTGTTCCCTTTGAGAATAATCATGGCTAGGGCATTGGTGTAAGAGTGAATAGTATTGACCCATGGTAGCATCTAAGAGTTCATGTGTTCCCTATTTCTAGCCTTGGATTTTCCTTCTCAAATTAAACACTCTAGAGTACATCTGATATTTATCATTGAATAGCTCTGACATGGTACTCCATCTAAGGATAGATTCTGGCTAAGACTAGTACCAACTTTCAACTTCCTTGATGAGTGTCATGGGGAAGAGCTTGAGTTTCTACCATTCATTCTCTATGTTCTATAAGGAAAAGGCATCATGAAAAGCTTGTAGATGTCTCTACGGATCAGAATTGTATCTCCCCTCAAATCTTGGGATATTATTCATGTCTAAGCGCTTGATCTGGCTATCTTTCATATGCCTAGTTGGAATTTTAACTACCTCTGTAATGTTGAGCATACTTCAAGTTTCCAACAAAGGTTCTTCATCATCACTACGTCGATGACACTAATGATGGTTTCAGCCATCCCTTCAGTCTTTGTAGCCTTCATAGTCATTATTATCTCATTGATTACCTTCATCATGATTATTTCGATGGGCGAATTCTATGAGAACCATTAGATGAAGAGGAATTTTCGGAAGTGGATAAATAGGATGAAGAGGAAGGTGGACCGCCACCACTACTGCAATGTCCACCATCACTCTTTTGCTTATTACGATCATCATCCTTACATCCCTTGCTATTATGATGCTTGCCTAAGTCCCTACCTTGACTGTCACTTTTTCTTGAACCTAGTTTATGAATAGTGGATCACAAGTTTAGTTTCACACCCTCATCACTAGTATTAGGAGGTGGAGAATCTTCATGTTGAAAACCTTTAGTAGGAGGATCCTTATTGTCATCATAATTTAGTAGGAATAAGGGATTAGTGTAATGTTTTCCCTTTGTAGCCTCATAGAGTTTCTCTTGACATTGATCTCATTTGCATTGTGTTTTAGTGGGATAGTAGTTTCAAGTGTCATCGTGAAGATCTACTATGCTCAACTTCTTAAGGATTTGAAATAGTATCCCAGGCATAGATTGATAGGGGGGCAAGATGACATTGCCCTCCATATCATGCCATCGTAGCTATTCATCCTGATGTAGGATGAAGTTGAAGTTTGGCACAAACTCATCTGGATGAGTATATACCACTTTGCACTCCTGTGGGATTGGTGGTTTGAAATCTTTGCACTTGTGAGAAGAAGAAGACATTTTGTAATATAAAATAAAACATCAGTGTGCTTTTATAATTCTATGTATAGCAAAAATGATATTGACCTTGAGGTTCATACAATAATATTAATGGTGATCACCTAATTCTAAATAGCACATGTTTCAACAAACAGAGTCCCTAGCAACAGCTCCAATGATGAGCGATGAGGTGCCCCTACACCCAACCATACAAATCACAAAGCGTTCATGCATGATCTAGTCAAATTTCGTGAACTTTATTGTTTTTGGTGCACTAGTCCTCTAGGAAGTGAATCTTGCCTTAAGGTTAATCATTGCCTTCCCAATTACACTTGTGATCTATATTGGTATGGTTAAGTGTAATTAAGGTATTTAATTTTTATCATTTTTTATTTTTATGATTTTGATAATTGAAGAGAAATAAAGTGGTTGGACTAACTAATTTAATTTAACTAATCAACTAATGTCTAACTAGTCCTAACATAAGCATTTGGTCCCACTTTTTGTACACATCCTGAACCCATGTATCCATTGCTAGGTGACTAAGTGCTACACTACTGGGTATACCAAGTAATAATGTTGTTGGGATTACCAAGTGAATACTGGTTATGCACAAAGTGGTTGTACTTATGTGTTTAATCTTTCTTACTTAATTTCTTCATTAACTTAATTACTGAGAATATTTAATAAATAATTAATACCATTAAATGCATAAATAAAATATTTAATCTATCCATAATGTTGCAAGGTTTATCGGAAAGCTCATCCTTATTGTCACACACACTATTGTGCTTAGGTACAACAATGCTTGAATAAATATTTGTACACTCAATGACTCCTGCTACAGGTACTCGAGAGAAAAATTCTAACTTTCAAATGGAAAACCTACAAGAGGTTCACTACAACTACAATCTCTCATGCCATAAATGTGGCTAGTAGGCACGTATTTATAGCCAAAAATAGACGCTACATCAATGGGGCCTTGTTGATGCATGATACAATGCATTGACAAGGCCCAATCGACAAGGTCTCATTAATGTAGCCAACCAAACTATGACTTATCAACCTTGGAGAACTAAAATATTTCCTTGATATCTAAGTTGAATAAGGAAATAAGGGTATTTAGGTTCACTAAACTAAATATGTTGAATCCATGTTGGAAAAATATAGTATGACAAAAGAAAAATTGATAAATTCTAATCTATCCCATAATATTAAACTTGAAAACAAAGATAAAACTCCTCTTGTGAATGCAACTATGTATAGAAGTATGATAGGAGCACTCAAATTATTTTTCCAAACCAAACTAGATTTAGAATTTTCCACATCCATTTTATTACCATGCATGCAAGAACCAAGATAATCTCATTTAAAATATTTAACCCATGTTTTAAAATATGTGAAATGAAAAACAAATTATGGATGAGATAATGTAGATGTTGATTGGGGGATGAGACAATGATAGTAGAAAATCAACTTCATGGACAATCATCTTCCATGATAGAAATGGCATGTATTGGAAATCTATGAAACAAGCATTGATTTTTCTTCCTACTTGTGAAGAAGAATTTATTACTATGTGATGAGGAGCTCCCATGGATTCCATAATCCAAGCTCTCTAAATATCACAAAATAACAAAAGAAAAGAAAATGAAAGCTTTATTCTTGCTTAAATGGAGAAATTACAATTGAAAGAAAACACAAATTTCCAAGGATAGAAAAGAGATTCAATCATATTCTCATACTCACTTAATTAAAGAAAATACACTCTCACATGGATGATGATCAATGTACCTTGCTAAGACTCTATCTCTTTCTACTCTCTTCTCTTAACTCACATTTCTCTCCCTAGACTCTCTTGACTAAAATGAAGCTCCAAGAGGCCAATCTATATCTTTTCCCCCTTATATCTTCATCTTCTCTTTTTAAAGTTTAAATTTAAATTTTTAAAAACTTGTAGGAAATTATCTCATGTCCATACGAGACATCTTGGAGGAGAATGCGATGTCTTTCCTAAAAATGACTATTAACAGAGGAGACATCTTAACTCTAGCTAAGACATCTTGAGTCTAGATTAGATGTCTTGGAATCATGTGAGATGTTTTGAGAGTGTGGAGACATCTTGAATGCAACTGAAACATCTCACGTGGTAGGGCTAAATATAAAGATGCTTAGTTTGAGGTTTGGAACCTCTAGACACCTCCTAATAAGTCCCCATAGCTCTTGAAACCTCCTAAACTCATCAAAATAGTCCCAAAACACTTCCAAATATGCCAAAACATATTGGGATCATCATCAACAAAACAACACCAATAGATAAACACAACAAGACAAAAACCTCTATGTACAAATATATTAAGGATTAGAAATGGGCTAGGTGATGTCTAAGGATTGAGACCTAAGAAAGTTGGGGGGTGGGAGGTGAGGGGGTTGCAGGGGTCGGGGGGTGGGGGGGTTGCAGGGCAGGGGCAGGGAAGGAGGGGGATGAATAAGTTTCCTAAATCGCAAGCAACACCTATAACACAAAACATAAGAATTATGTGATTCCCTAACTTGGGTAGTTCACACTTGGAGGGTAGATTCCTTGCACACCTTTGGACTTTATTTCTTCTAAAATTTGGGTTAGAGGACACCAAAACCTTTACAAATTTAAGCTTTGCTAAGGAGAGTTTTGTTGATGTGAAAACTTTCAACCCCACAAGGTCTCAACAAGCTCAAGTTTGGTTTAAAGGATCCCAAAACCTATACGAAATAGAGCTCTACTTTGGAGTATTTTGACCTAGCAAAACAACTCAATATTATAGGGTCTTAACAAGCTCTAAAAGGATGCCTTCTTGCAAGATGCACATTAACCCCTCAGGGTAGTAAGAAAAGAAAAAGAACTACAAGGAGAGAGTGTAACTCAATTTACAAATTCCTTGTATAATGAAGCATAGTTCAACAACAAATCAAACAAATGATATGACAATTCAAGTACACAAGTACAACAACATAAGATAGACAATGGTAACTTTGATGTTGATAATGCTTGCATAGTTTCCAAGAGCTTAGAATGTACTTATAACCTTGAAGTTTTCAAAAATGCCTCAAAATTCATGCAATGACTATTCAATGGCTAGTCTAGATGTCTCCTTGAAGACTGGGACATCTTTTTGTATTTAGCTTCAACTCTAGGGAGATGTCTCCTTTTAGAAAGGGATGTCTCTTGGAAAATGTCTTCTTTCCATAGGAGATGTTTTGTTGTGATTGACTTCCTTTTCACCAAGATGTCTTCTGATCATTGGAGATGTTTTCTCAACTTTTGAGCTTTGGTTCCTAAGGCATTCTCTTGTTGATTTAGCCTTCTGTCAATCCCTGGAGAATCTTTATTTATCTTGTATTCTTTGTACTTTTCCATGCTCTCATTCTACCTATGAAGTCTTTTACTTTGATAGCCATGCTTCCTTGAGTCCTTATCCATGATGTGGAGTACTTATTCTTGTCTTGTAAATACAACATTTACAAAAAATATCCTTTGTTGTTCATTTTCCTTAAGGTTTTGGAATACCAAAAGGTCAACAATCTCCCCCTTTTTGGTGATGTTCAAAACTGAAGAAAATGGATTAGTAGTCTTCAAAAGTCATTAAGACATATAATTTCATTATTGCTCATGACACTAGTTTAAAATATATCTAGTAGATCCAGTAGTACATTATATTCCATGAATCACATCATTTAAGTCATTTTACATTCTGACATCACAATCACCATACTCATTAATAGTACCAATCTACCAAATTCTCCCCCTTTTGGATAGAATCAAACAAGAGTAGAGTAGAACTCCCCCTAAATGCATGCAAGAAGAAAAATGTTTGTTTGTTTTTGTTTAAGTGATAAAACAATATTTTTTAAAAAAATAAAAATAAAAATACAAATGTAAGGAAACTTACTTGACAGGATAAGGTCCTATTCCCATATTATTACATAGAGTAGTCAATCTTCACTCATTAAGGGATTTTGTGAAAGCATCTACTAGTTCATTTTCAGTTCTAATAAATTCTAGTTTTATGTGCCCACATTGAGTATGTTCTCATATAAAGTGATGTTAAATCTCAATGTGTTTGGTGTGTGAATGCTAAATTGGATTTTTTTTCATGTTGATGACGCTATTGTTGTCACAATAGATAGGTGTAGATTAAGATTATACCGCTAGGTCTTTGAGCATTTCTTTCATCCATATAAGTTGAGCACAACAACTCCTAGCTGAGATGTATTCAACTTCTACTATGGAAAGTGCTATAGAAGTTTGCTTTTTGGTCATCCAAGAAACAAGACTTCTGCCTAGGAAAAATCAATTTCCACTTGTACTACGATGGTCATTGGAAAATCAATATCTAGCAAGATCAAGTGAGGAATTCTTTGGATACCCAAGGTCCCAATTAGTGGTATGTTTAAGATAATGAAAAATATGGTTAACTACTTTTAAATGGGACACTTTTGGGATAGCTTGATATCTAGCACACATTCCTACGCTTAATGTTATGTTTGGTCTACTAGTAGTTAAATAAAGTAGGCAACCTATCATACCTCTATATAGATTGTGATCATCAGGCTTTCCTTGATCATCTTTGGTAAACTTGAAGTTTGTAGCCATAGAAGTTTTTTTTACCTTGACATTAGCTAGATTGTATTTTAGTAGAATATCTTTAACATATTTTGTTTGAAAAATGAATGTTCCATCTATAGTTTGATTGAATTGAAATCCAAGAAATTTTTTGAGTTTTCCCATCATGCTCATTTCAAATTTAGATTGCATAAGGATTGAGGATTTCTTGCAAAGATTTTCATTAGTGGCACTAAAGTCTATATCATCAACATAAATTTGAACTATAAGCATATCACTATTTTCCCATTTAAGAAATAAGGTGACATTAGCCTTACCTCTTTCAAAATCATTTTATGTAAGATGTTGGGAAAGTCATCCATACCAGGCTCTAGGAGCTTGTTTAAGTCCATAGAGAGCCTTCTTAATTTTGTAAATATAGTTGGATTTAATAGGATCTATAAATCCTTCAGGTTGTTCAACATAAACTTCTTCTTGTATAGTCCCACTTTGGAAGGCACTCTTTACATCCATTTAATATAGTTTAATATTTTTAATACTAGCATATGCCAAAAGAAGTCTAATAGATTCTAGTCTAGCAACAAGAGCAAATGTTTCATCAAAATCAATTCCTTCTTATTGATTGTATCCTTTGGCAACTAATCTAGCTTTATTTTTAATGATATTTCCAATTTCATTAGTTTTGTTCATAAATATCCGTTTTGTCCCAATGATTGGTTTATGGTCTAGTTTAGGTACTATATCCCATACATTATTTCTAGTAAATTGATTTAGTTCATATTACATAGAAGAAATCCATCCTTCTTCTCCTTTTTCTTCTTTGAAATTTTTAGGTTCAAGTTGTGAAAGATATGCTGCATAAGCATAAATTTCCTTAGTTTGGCTTCTTGTACAAATATCATCTTGAACTTATCTAAAGACATCATTGAGGAGTGTGTTATACTAAGTCTAGGTATTTTTGGTTGAATGGGAGAAATTTCTTCAAGTTCATCTTCTTGCTCTTTCTCATGTTCACTATCTACTTCTAAATTTTTGTCAATTTAAACTTGAGTGGCATTTGATAATTTTTGAATGGAAATAACTTCATCATTAGGTTGTGGAGTAGTAATGTTATGATCATCAATTTTAATATTTATAGTTTCTTTTGCAATGTTTGTCCTTTTATTGAAAACTCTATAAGCTTTGCTAACTAATGAATATCCTAAGAAAATCCCTTCCTCAGTTTTAGGATTAAATTTTCTTAAGATATCTTTATCACTCAGAATATAGCATTTTGAAATAAAGACATGAAAATAACCTACTAAGGGTTTCTACCAGTCCATAATTCATAAGGAGGTTTAGAGGTAAACCTTCTTACTAGGACTCTATTGGAGACATAGCAAGCAGTGTTGATAGCTTGAGCCCAAAAGTGATAGGGAAGATTTTGATCATTCAATATGGTTCTTCCCATTTCATTCAAGATCCTATTTTTCCTTCAACTATACCATTTTTCTAAGGAGTTCTTGTAGTAGAAAATTTATGAAGTATGTCATTAATTTTGCAAAATTGCTCAAAATTTATGTTCTTGAATTCTCCTCCATTGTCACTCCTGATAACTTTAACACCATATCCTTTTTCTTTCTTGATCTAATTGATAATTCTTAAAAAATGATCAGAGATCTCATCCTTATGATATAAAAAGGTAACCTAAGTAAAACAAGAGTAATAATCAACAATGGTTAAAAGTATCTTTTCTTTCCAAAACTAAGTATTTGAGAAGGACCAACTACATCCATATGAAGTAGATCTAAGGGATGAGATGTAGATATATAATTTTTCTTACCAAACCTTATTCTTGTTTGCTTTCCTTGCTAGCATGCTTCACAAGTGTTTAGATTAAATTCTTTGAGTTTGGATAGTCCACAAATCATTTCCTTTGTTACAAGAATTTGAAGAATTTCTTTGTTTATTAATGAATCATCATTTGGCTAAGATATCGTAAATGCGATATCATTGATGCTACATCACATTTGCATTGTAGTAACCTTATTGGTGTGTCTTAATTGGCTGCTACATAACATTTGTGATGTCCCACTCTCTATAACTTAGTTTCATTGATCAAGATGCATCAACGCATCCCCATCGATGCATTTCCATTGATGCATTGGATGATGCGTCGATGTGCATCGACGCATCTCTATCGACATGTTTCCATCGATGCATGGGGTGATGCGTAGATGCAGTGTCTATTTTCACCTATAAATATGTGAGCTCATGCCATGTATTTTTCACCTTTTAGTCATTTTGTAGCTAGACTTGCAATTTCATTTTGTAATCTTAGGAAATAGTCAGTGAGTGCTCGGAATGTGAATTTGAGTTAGTTGTACGATGTCTTATTTGAGTGGCATTGTACTTGGACACATTCCATGAATGGAAATAAGATTGAGATTGATTTACATTCATTGTAGCACTTTGACTTAGATTAGATTTACTTTCCATGTAATTTACTCTTCATGTACTTAGTTAATATTTATGATTTCATGCATATTAATCATTTGGCAAAATGAGCGTGACCAAATTTAAGCATAAACATGTATTCGCCTGGTAATCCTAGAAGAATTATTTCTTAGTTCACCCAGTAGCGTAGCACTTGATAATCCTAGTAGTGGATATGTGGATTCATGATGTGTATGACAAGCTGGAAACAAACACTCATCACCCTTATGCTAGTTTAGACTTCATCTTCTTATTGTTAATTAATTAAATAATTAAATTTTCTATTGTTGTTAAGATTAGCATAAGGCCAAAACAATATCAACCATCATATGCCTCACTTTGGACTAAATCATATGTAACAAAGCTATCACTAGTCCAAGTGGGAAGAAAACGTCCTATGAGTAATGCTTAACAATCTAGGTGCCAAAACTAGTCCCATCCATAAAATTTGATTGGATCGTGCATGAATGCTTGTGATTCATATGGTTGGATGTAGGTGGTATTCACTGCTCATCATTAGCACTATTGTCGAGGATGGTGCTAGTTATCTAGATTAGTTATATTATAAATGATCACTGTAAAGGTATTAATGATCTATCTTTTAGAAAATATTAATATTTTAAGTCACACACATTAAAAATATGTCTTCTTCACATAGGACCAATAATGCATCATATAATGAGAACACTAATAGAATAAATGATAGGATCTATATGGAAGAAAATTAGAGTGAATCAATAAACATAAGGGTCTCATATGCTCATTTAGATCCTTAATACACTGAAAAACTACAATCAACTAATACAAACAATCTTAGAGGAGATGGAGTAAGTCCTAGAACAAGAAGGACCTCAAGGCCTAGGACCTCCTCCAAACCTAGAAGAGATAAATCAAAGGACCATAGGGGAAGATATAGGAGCCATGGTGATTCTTCCAATTCTCCATCTTCCTCTTCGTCTTCAACATCTAGATTTGATGAAGATGAACATAGGTATTGAGATAGAGCTTCACTAATGGGTTAAGATGAAAATAGAAATAGAACATAAGGGCAAGATGAAAGACATCAAAGTGAGAATAGACAACATCAATCCAATTATATAAATAGAAATATAGATTATCACCATGACATGTCTGATGCTAATGAACCCTTGTTGGCTACTAGGAGCATGACATAGATTAGGAAGGCATTTCAAATACCTCAGAGGCATCAAAGAGAAAGCTGCAATAAATAGCTTAATATGAACAACATTCCTAAATTTATGAAAGGCTATAATTCTAATCCATAGTGATAAAGTAAATTTTTGAATGGCTGCAATATTGGATATCCAATATCAGAGCTACGATATCAAAGTCCAAGCTACAACATTGGATATCTGACATTGCGAGACATGTGCTTGCCTATAAATATGATACTTAAACACATGGTCCATAACACAATTTATCCATACTTAGGTAGATTCTTTTAGTTTGTTTTCATAGTATTAGCGATAGAGTGAATGCCTACAGTGTGGTGTTAAGCAATTATCTAGAATCTTTATTTGAGTGAAGTGTACTTGGGCATAGTTCATGGCTGGAAATAAAGATTAATGGTGCTTTTCAACATTGCAGCATTCACTTAGATTTATTATTTACACTTAACATTATATTTACTATTTTTTGAGCTAATGATTTACTTTTCCACTTTACTATTACTATCATTAACCAGAATGAGCACAGCTGATCTCAAGCACTTAACTGTAATTGCTTGGTTCACCTAGTAGCAAAGTACTTGGTAATCCTAGTGGTAATTACACGAAGCCCAAGGTGTGTACAAAAGGTTAGGACCAAATGCTCATCGCCATAGGATAGACTAAATTCATTTACTATCTTAGTTAAACATAAAAATCATTTCCATTTCATCATGTTCACTAAGAGTAATAATGATCCAACAATATCAATTATCATATACCTTACTGTGAGTCAAACCATATCCATATATTTCACTAGCTCACATGGGAAGACAACGATCCCAAACTTTAATCTTTAATCAATTACTAGCATATTCACATTGCCTTATCCACAAATTACGATATGGTTCTACATGAACACCTATGACTTGTATGGTTGGGTGTTGGATTACTCCAGCGCTCATCATTGGCACCGTTGTTGAGGACAAGTCAATGTATGCTAAGTAATTAATTTCACAAAGTTCATTGTAATTGCAACACAAAGTAAGAATTCTTAACTCTAAGAAAAGCATACTTAAAACAAATGTCTTAAAATACAACATGGCTTTAATAAGAACACATCATCACCTACCAAGGTGACAAAGAGGAGTAATGATAGAATAATTGATGAATAAGAAGATTGGAGTATGCCAATGCAAACAAGAGTCTCATATGCTCATCATGATCCTTACCATCCTTATTTTACATTCATCTTCCATTAGGACAATTAATGAAGCATCAATTGATTATGTTGATGCAAATACCTCAACACAGTTGCTTCGATGCAACTACCTCGACATAGCTGCTTTGACGTGACCCCATCAATGCGGCCTCGTCGATGCATGCAATGATGTGTTGACATGGCCCCATTGATGTAGTGTCTATTTTCAAGTATAAATACATGTGCTCCTACTGTGTATTGGAATTCTTTGGTCAATAGAGGAGCTAAACTCTTGCTATTTTATTCTGTAGTCTTAGAGAATAGTCAGTGAGTGCCCACAGTGTTGATCTAAGTCAGTTGTACGACATCTTATTTGAGTGGCAATGTACGTGGACACATTCCATGAATAGTAATAAGATTAATATTGATTCTTATTCATTGCAATACTTTGACTTAGATTAAATTTACTTTTAATGCAATTTATATTCCATGTACTTAGTTAATATTTACATTTCTATGCACATTAATGAATTAGTAGAATGAGCATAACTAGTTTCAAGCATAAACATGTATTCTCTTGGTAATCCCAACAATGTTATTGCTTGATTTGCCTAGTAGTGTAGCGCTTGGTAATCCCAGTAGTGGATACATGGGTTTAGGATGTGTACAGCAAGCTAGGAAGGGGCACTCATTACCCATAGACTAGTTTAGACTTTACTTTTCATTGTTAATTAGAATAAATAATTAATTTCTCTATTATTGTTAGGAGTAGCATAAGGCAACAACAACATCAATTTTCATATGCCTCACTTTGGACTAAACCATATGTGACAAAGATACCATTAGTCCAAGTGGGAAGACAACAAACTGTGATTAAGGCATAATGATCTAGATTGCACAACTAATTCCATCCACAGAATTTGACCAGATTGTGTGTGAATGCTTATGATTCATATGGTTGGGCATAGTGGGTACCCATTGCTCATCATTGGCACTATTGCTAGGGATGGTGCTAGTTATCTAGATTAGTTATATTATACATGATCACTATAAAAGTATCAACAATTTATATTTTAGAAAATATTAATATTTTATTTTAAGTCACACACGTTGAAACCATGTCTTCTTCACATAGGAACAATAACACATCATATGATGAGAACATTCATTGGAGAACTAACAAGATGTACGTTGAAGAGAATTGGGATGAACAACCTTAACCAAGGGTTTCATATGCTCATTTCCACTCTTACTATACTAAAGGACTATGTTCACCTAAGGCAGAAAACCCTAGAGGAGATCAAGTAAGTCCTAGATCAAGGAGGGCCTTAAGGACTAAGACCTCCTCTAAACCTAGAAAAGATAAATCAAGGGACCATGGGGAGAACTATAGGAGCCATGGTGATTCTCCCAGCCTCTTCAACATCTAGTTTTGACGAAGATGAATGTAGGTACAGAGATAGAGCTTCACTATGGGATCAAGATAAAGATAGATATTGAACCCACAGTTAAAATTAAAGACATCAAAATTAGCATAGACAAGATCATCACTCTCAAACAAATAGAAATAGAGATTATCAACATGACATATTTGATGAAGATGATCCGTTATTGGCTACTGGGGGCATGACATAGATTAGGGAGGTAGTTCAAATACCCAAAAGGCATTAAAGAGATTGTTGCATCAAATGGCTTGATATGGACAACATTCCTAAATTTAGGGGAGGCTATAATTGATTCATAACATCATTTAAAAGCTTTCCATGATGCTTACACCTTACAAAACATTGAATGTAGGTTGCAAAAGATTAAGCTCTTTCATAGGATACTAATAGGTGAAGCTGAAAGTTGGTATAGATTGTTGGAAATAGATTCAATCCATCGATGATCCACAATGGGGGAGCTTTTCAATGAAAAATACCAAATCTATGCGAGAGTATCCAACCTAAGAAAATAAATCCAAGGGTGGAAGTAAGAAAATCATGAACCTTTGTATGTGGCCTTGGATAGATACTGCTCTCTACTACATAGATGTCCCAACCATGATTTCTCTTAAAAAGAGAAACTTTTCCACATCATAGATGGGATTCGTAATGAAACAAGGGAGATCCTTGGGATTTATGCCCAATCTCAATTATACGAACTAGAAGTTCATCAGATACAAAGGCTAATCGAGTGGGTGGCAAAATAAGAAGGAGAGCTATGTAAACAAGAGAATGTAGAGGAAACTAATTGGGATCCAACTCTTCAAAAGAAAAGGGTCCATATCTATGATAAAGAAAAAGAGGCAACTCTCAATGAGGTGATTTCACAACAAACCTTGCCAATACAAAAGTCTATCAATGAGCTTGAAGTAAGGCTAGATAAGATGTGGGAGTTGATGAATGAAAAAATTACAAATTACATAAAAATTGTAAAGGAGAGAGTAATGCAAAATGAATCAAGTGATCAAAACAAGAGGAGGAAAAAGAACCAAGAAACAACTAGGAACACTTATTAGCAAAGAGGAAAAATAGTTGTAGAAGAAGAGGCTATAGACTCAACCATAGAAGAGGATGATGAATGTAACATTTGCTTATATGATCACTCAAAGGGCTATTTCCTAGTCATGTTACATCTACATGAGTATTGGACTTTTGCATTGAATCCCAAGTTCATACAAAATCAAATGCTTAGGAAATTACCTTAATCATGAGGTAATTATAGACAGTCCTACAACCAACCATACTATCCTAGTAGAACTTTTTATTAGCCTCGAAACTCCTATCAAACATGGTGGAAAACCCCACAGTTGTGGGGGAGGCCATCATCAAATTAGCACTACCCTTACTGCTAGCCGAACCCATATGGATATTATGTTCAACAACCTATCTTCCCAAGAAGTTCTACTTCCTCTACCTCAAATCACTACTACCACTCTCCCAAATATCATTAACTAACAACATCTTCTACGGGATCACCACCTCACGCCTCTTGTCCTCCATCACCTCCTCAAAATTCTCCTACTTTCCTCTATCACATCTCATGGCCAATAACATAGGATGGTGCAACACCACAACATCAACAAAAGAATGCCACTTGTGATGTGAACATACATGGAAATGATAATGCTAGTAGATCTCAAGCACAACCTTGGAAACATCCTTTCTTTAGGGCAATTTCCTCACACAAGCATAAAACTTATAAACCTCTTAGTGCATCAAAACCCACACAAGGCCAATCTGGTGCAATACCCTTCCTTACAAAAATGATGTCTCTTGATCATGCACAAAAGTCAACAATCATCACCACTCCAACACAAGACATAAAGGATAAACCTATCACTGTGGAAAGACAAAAACCTCCTTGCATCACTAATAATGATAAATGGTGCAATTATGGGCCAGAAATTCAAAATATTAACTTAACCTACAACAAAGCTAAGGAATAAGTGTGTGAGCAAAAACTAGTCTATGTAGTATCCACTAAACTAAAAGACACCTAGTGGTTTGAAAATGAGAATATAAAACTATTTCAAGGATGCATGGAAGCAACTAATCCACTTATTAGTTCTAGACTTAAGAAAATGAACCAAACAAAGGACTTATACACAAATATCTTACACTTTGATTATACACTAGAAGAAGATATTAAACATGGAGACCTAGGAATTAAAATAGAAAATCAAGAAGAAGAAGCAAATACATCTAGATCCCCCAAAATGGAAATACCTTTAAGTCTAAATGAAGATACATCTCCAAATGATCCAAACGAGACTATCACCAATGTTAGATGTGCTACCACACGATTAATTAAATCAATAATAGTGATAGATGGGAAATCAGTGGTATATAACCAGGGGATTGTGCGGTCCATCTCTCGAATGTGCAGCCATAAGATTAGTCATGGGGGAGATGCTCTATCCTAATTCAAGAACTAATAAGTGTTTTTGAATTTTTTTTTTACAATCTTTTATCATTTTCTTATTTCTTCCAAAATTTTTTGATTCTTAATATGTTTTTCATTTCTTAATATTTTTCTTTTCTTTGTATTTTTCTCTTTTCTTAAGTCATTTTCTTTATGTTTTATGAATTTTTTTTATGCTTCCATTAAGAATATTTCCAGGCATGATGCAGAATTCAACGCTATGTGTTGGGTTTTTGTGCTATGCTATCAAGATGATTAGGTAAGTAATTGTGTAAAGCAATGAGACCACCTCATCCATCCCTCTAGTTCTCTAAATAAAAGGTATTTTTCATGGAAAAAATTTGGTTCTTCTTTCATGAAACTAAAATTTATCAATGATCATTGTACCTTGAAGAAAGAAGGAACGAGCAAGTGGGAATGGTATGGGTGTGACCTCAAGAAGATTATTTGTTGGGTTCTCTTCTTGACTTTTTTTGTGTGGTTTATGACTCCTCGATGAACATATCATCACTCCTTCATCAACCAATAAATAAGAAGCTATGTCTTTGCATGGTGTGGTTCCCATTTCAAAAAAATTTAAAATCTGAAAAAAAAGAGAAAATAATAATAATAATAATAAAAGAGGAAAAAAAAAGAAAAAAACATAATAATGAAAATTCAAAGCAAACCACTTAGACACAATAATGGGCTACAAGCACTAGTCATGGGGTTGGAAAGACATGTTACCCATGCCTAAAGGGTCCCATCTAACTAAGGCCCTTCCTTCCTTCTTCTCTTTTCTTCTCTTTTTGGAGTAATGATTGTTCTTTGAGGTGGTTGTAGACTCATGGTGGTTAGTAGGAAGGAACACATCAATGCAAGGTCACTATTCATGGTATGGACTTGTTCTGAACTTGGATGAAATGGTATGCTAATCATTTTAATCATATTTTTCACAAGAACCTATTGTGGACATGGTCAAGTACGTTATATCTTGATCTTTGCAATCCTTTCTCATCCCATTATTCGCCTCACTACTCCATGTGATTATGAGCCTTTTGGTTTTGTTTAGTATAGTGCAAGATTCCAACCATGACAGTTGTGTGTTATTTGGAACAAAGGCATGGTCTACATTTAGCTTCTCAGGTGCCCATGAACATCTATAGAAGTGGTTATGCAAGGGCATTATGACAAGAGCTTGCTTTGGGGAGGATCCACTTGCATAAATTTTGTTGATCATGGTTTTGAACTAACCTTCGCATCTTCTAGAACATGATGCTAAAAAAAACACCTATGGAAGAAGGTCTTTTTCAAGGCATAAAAATGAAGCCAAGAGGGGGCCAATGGAGGATCTTCCCATGGAAAAATCATAGCACATACAAGATAGCAGCTAAAGCATCACATATTTGCTAGATCCATGGGATGGTGAGAAAAAATTTTAGTCCATTTTTTAAGAATTTTCTACATAACTAGAGAAGCATCAATATAATAATCAAGGTTGAAAGTCTACCACTGCTAGCGGCAATAAGAAGAATTTTGTAATCTTCAATGTATATCCAATCTTTTTGTCATTTTTTCATTTTGTAATGCATCCACTTGAATAAAATTTTATAATGCGACACTCAAAGTCAATTAGTAGTTAGTGTCAGTCAATAATCCCATCATTCCCAATTTTTTGTAAAGAAAGCCTTATCCTTTCCTATTAATTCTAGGACAAATTTTTATTCAATCATGTGGGTATGATGAAGCATCAATTTTTTGTGTCGATGCAACCACTTTGAGGTAGCTACTTCGATGTAGCTACCTTGATGCAACCCCTTCGACAAGACCGCCTTAACACATGCAATGATACATTGACATGGCCTTGTCAACATAGTATCTATATTTTCCTATAAATACATGTGTTCCTACCATGTATTAGCATTCTTTGGTCAATAGAGTAGCTGAACTCTTGTAGTTTTATTCCATAGTCTTAGAAAACAGTCAATGAGTGCCTGTAATATGGATCTGATTCCATTATACATAATATTATTCGAGTAGTAATGTACCTGGACACATTGCATGAATGACAATAAGATCGGGATTGATTCTTATTCATTGTAGAACTTTGACATAAATTAAATTTACTTTTAATGAAATTTGATGAGTCATGATTGTATCAACCCCGATATCGATATCAAGGCTGCAATATCAGACATGTGATATCGAGTCCTAAGAAACGATGTCAGATATCTGATATCATCTCTTTTGTGCTAGCCTATAAATACAACACTTGGGTGCATGATTGGGAATATTTTTTAGTTCTCAGTTTTTGATAATCTTTCTTAGATTTCTAAATTCAAGTTTTGTTTTTCCTAGTGCATGCCCATAGTATGATGTTTGTAATCATACGACATCTTTGTTTGAGTGTGACATACTTGGGCATGTTACATGATTGGAAATAAAGATTAAGATTACTTCCATCATTCCTACATTCACTGAGATTTATTTAATCTTTAATTATTTAATTTTTTACTATTTCCTTTAGTTAATGTTTCCATTTATTGCTATTTACTATTCCTATCATTAAGTAGAATGGGTATGACTTAATCACGAGTGCTTAAGTGTAAGTACTTGGTAATCTAGCAGTGTATCATTTGGCAAACCCAGTGACATATGCTTGGCAATTCCAGCCGTAGTTATATGAAGTCCAAGGTATCAATGAATGATTGCATATGTATATTAATCACACATAGGCTAGTTCAAATCCTATTTTCCATTATTCATTGGCTTAATTAATTTATCTCTTTATTGTCATTAGGAGCGATGTAGGATTATACATCATAATATGCCTCGCTTTGGACTAAACCATACGTGACAAAGCTACCACTAGTCCAAGTGGGAAGATAGTAAACAACGATTAGAGCATAACAATTTAGATGCATAACTAGTCTCATCCACAGAATTCGACTGGATCGTGCATGAACGCTTATGATTCGTATGGTTGGATATAGGGGTACCTTGTTACTCATCAAAGTTTATATTTCATGTAATTAGTTAGTATTTACATTTCCATGCATGTTAATGAATTAGATAATGAGCATGACTATTTTTGAGTGTAAACATGTATTCACTTGGTAATCCCAATGGCATTATTGCTTAGTTTTCCTAGTAGCGTAGTGCTTGGTAATTCTAGTAGTGGATACGTTGGTTCAAGATGTGTACAACAAGCTAGGAACAAGAAACTCATCACTCATAGGCTAGTTTAGACTTTACTTTTCATTGTTAATTAGATTAAATAATTAATTTCTCTATTATTGTTAGGATTAGCATAAGGTTGCAATAACATTAATTATCATATGTCTCACTTTGGACTAAATCATACTTGACAAAGCTACCACTAGTTTAAGTGGGAAGACAACAAATTGTGATCAAAGCATAATTATCTAGATGCCACAACTATTCCCATTTACAGAATTTTACTGGATCATNCTTCTCTCATCAACAACTCAAATGAAAAGATCTTCAAGGGAACATTGTTCTACCAATAAAGGATAAACTTAGTGAAGCACTTGGAGGGTATCATGAAACCTCACACATGACCTAACCATATGAACCCATTGAGGAGTAGTGAAGGAGAGATAGTGGCATGGAAAGCAGATATGAGCAGAATAAGGGGAAGAAAGTCAACTCTTCTATTGGCTTGAAAGAGCTTGATGCTGACACACTCATTGTTGAACAACTCCACCAACATCATGAATTCTAGTCACCAATGCCTATCATCCAATTGGAGGAACCTATCAAGAATAAATCACACTCTGAATTAGTAGAATTACTCAAGAAAGAGGCAGAAGACTCAAAGCACAAGCAAGACTCAAGGCCAAGAGTTTCTACTAAACCTCACAAGGAAGAACATTAAAGTCATCATAGGAGGACAAGCTAGTACTATTCTCCTACTACCTCATCTACATCATCACGATCATCAATAGACTTTGATAGAAGAAGACATAGGTATAAAGACTATGATAGGAAGGAGAGGAGGACTCATGATCACTACAGGCATCAATCAAGAAATTTTGACTCAGAAGATAAGGAGTACGAACAAAGAAGATGCAAGGATCAAATAGATCATGAAAGGGATGAGCACAAAAGGGGGTACTATTACAACTGAGCATATGAACCTAATCGAGATGATGAATCTATGATGGCTACTCAAAGCATGATAAATATATAGGAAGTTGTACACATTCCAACCAAGCATGTGAGGGACAACTATATTACATGGCTTGATATGAACTACATGCTAAGATTTGAAGGTGGTTATAACGCTAATCCAAAACACCATCTCCAAGATTCCCATGATGCTTTCACCCTTTAAAACATTGAAAGTAATTGGCAGAAGGTAAAGTTATTCCCAAGAACACTTATGAAAGATGTAGAAAGTTGGTACTGATCACTCGAACTTGGATCAATCAAAAGATGGAGTACCATGCTAGAGATATTAAATGAAAAGTGCCAAACCTACTCATGGTTTTCTAATTTAAGGAAGCAAATCTAAGGATGGAAGCAAGGTACTCATGAAACCCTTGATGCAGTAATGGGTAGATACTAACCATTACTACACAAATACCCAGGCCATGGATTGTTATAGAAGAAACAACTAAGGCACATTGTAGTTGGGTTACAAAACAAAACCAAGGAGACACTTGGGATTCATGCCCAAGGTAGATTATTTGAACTAATTTCCCATCACATTCAGAGATTAATTGATCAAGTGGTGAGGGAAGAAGAAGAATTAAGAAAGAGAGAATCAGCTAAGGAGTACAATCGAGATCCATCAATCAAAAAGAGAGATGCAAGAGTTTGTGATACCCAAGAAGAGAAAACCTTAAATCAAGCAATCCAAAAGAAAATGCTATCAATCCAAAAATCTATCACCAATGTAGCAACATAGAAGCAAAGATGTGAAACTCAATCGATGAGACATGTACAACTACTTTAAAGATTGTGAAAAAGAGAGTAGAATAAGCCTTTGAAAAGGGAAAAAGCAAGAAAAAGATGAAATATTTTGGGTGAAAAGACAAAGTGGCTATAGTGGCTAAGTGTTCAAACACTAGCTCCATTGATGAGAAAGGATGTACCATTTGTTAGTACAAATATCCCAAAAGATGTTGCCCAATAATGACACATTACAGGAAATGGGGGCATACACACCCAATTCTAAATTTATGAAGAAACAAATCCCTAAAAGGTTACATTATCCTTAAGATAACTATAGAAAAAACCTCCAATCAATGTATTATCCTAGTGAAGCTTTACCACAACCACAAGAGCAATATTACTAGTAGTGGCAACAACCCCAATCATGGACAATGCCACCACCACGCCAACAATATCCATATCGGTAACCTAATTCTCATGGATACTACTTCCAATGTCCAGTCTCTCCTGGAAACATTGTTGTTCAAACTCCATAGTACTATCCACCTAATTACCATAGACCAATGCCACCAAGAATGGATCCAAACTTATACATGCATTCATCAGTAGCTAATTCTTCAAGTTAACATCCAAATCCTTTACCACCAATGCCACCACCTACTATGCAAGATGAATTGCCATCACAACCATAGCAGAGGAAAGTTGCAAGGGCAATGAACATATAAATACAAGATCATATCGACAACACTAAGGACCAAAAAAAGAAATGTCCTTTCTTTAGGACAAGTCCCAAAAAGGCTAGCCAAATTAAGACTTCATTGAGACAAACTTCTTCCACAATAGATCTTCTTATCAAAAATAAGCTTCCATCATCGTCAAACACAAACATGCGAACTATCATGCTCACATAAATAGTCATAAATTGGATAAATGTAGGAACACTTGCTAAGAAAAGAATTGATTTAGGAGTTCCTTTGATTTATCTACGAGTAGCTGGAAATCTACCATGTAAATCTCTATTAGACTCAGGTTCTGGGATAAAGTTGATCTCATACAAAACATATCAAGCATGGAACTAACCAATCTTGAAGGATTGCAGTATAAAGTTGGAGCTTGCAGATTAGTCTATCACCATTCCTTTGCACAGATAGAAGATGTGGGGACCACTATCAATGGATCGTCTTATTCAACAAACTTTCTTATAATCGATGTGAAAAATGCAAAGTAGAAATTTCCAATTATCATGGGAAGAGCCTGGCTTAGCACAATTAATGCTAATCTAAGAATGATAGATTTATCTGTAGAGATCTCTAAGGAAGATAAGTACAAAGCCATACTTACAACGCAACAGATTCCATGCATTACTACTGAAAGGAAAGGGTGTAGTCATGGATAGATTATTTAGAATGCCAACATAGTCCCTACACTAGTCCACAACCAGTGTGAAAAAAAAGTGTGTGCATAGGAGAGAGTAGGAGCAACAAAACCAAAATACACCTAGTAGTCAAAAACTAAGGACCTTAATTTGTCTAAAACTTACATGGAAACATCTAAATCACTTATTAATTCTCATTTTAAAAAGATGACTCCAATCAAGAGCCCAAAAAAAAAAACTATTAAACCATAAGCATACACCAATAGGAAAAGAAAATAAAGACTTAGACTATTAAGATTCCACTACCATCAAGAGTACATGGAATAATAGAGTGTATGAAGCAGGAGATCTGGGAAGCATTTTTTGAACACTCATCCATGAGTTCAATGGTGGGGGAGAACCTTATCCTGATCTCAAAATTAATAAGTGATTTTTAATTTTTTATTTTATAATTTTTTTATTTCTAATTTCTTGATATACCTTTTCACATTCTTTGATACAATTTTTCTATTATTTTATATTTTTCATATTCTTTGATATTTTCTCATTCTTTTCATTTCTTAAATTTTTGATATTCTTCAAAATTTTTCAATTCTTTAACATTTTTCATTCTTTGATATTTTCCATTCTTTACATATTTTTTCAATTCTATCTTTTTCATACTTTTTTTTCATTTCCTTTGGTAAACATTTTTTATTGTTAATAAAACACATTATGAATAAGGCAAGATGTAGCCCAATAAGGTGAAGATTTCTCTATGTTATTGAATCATAAGAAACTAATTATTTGAATAGTGAGGCCACGTCATCCATCTATCCATTCCATTAATAAGAGGTTCCCACCATGGCTATAATGATATTCTTTTCATCATACAACTAAAAATAAACTTGTGATCATTATTCTTAGATAAAAAAGTGGAGAACTAAGAGGGAATGTAAAGGATGTGACATCAAGGAGATTTGTGGATTCTCTTGGATTACTATTGTGAGTCCTATCATATTGATAAGGTTGTATTATATTTTTGTAGATCTAACAAAAAATGGAAGTGAGAGTAAAATAAGTGTTGCCTTACCATATCACTAGAAAGACATGTTATCCATGCCTAAAGGTAGTCCTTTGGTAAGGTTGACATAGATAGAAAATAACACAACACATAATAAATTTTTGAGGATTCTACTGAAAAGACATGTTACCCATGCCTAAAGGTAGGTGACTTCTTAAAAATCTAAAAATAAATAAAAATTTCCATGAATAAACTGCTCCCTTGGAGAATATGTCAAGTGATGATACTTCTTGCAATGATGATAGTCTTACAGTTGTGATCCCAAGAGATGAAACAATGTGATGTCACTAGAATGTGGTCTAGACTTGGCTTGAATCCTATATAGAAATGGTAATGATTATTTTAACCACTAATAGAACATAAGAATTCATTATGCCTATGTTAAGATATCTCATGTCCCAATTTCTACAATCCCTTCTAAGTCCATCTCATCTCACTCTTTGACTAATCATAACTTGTGGTTTTGTATAACATAGCATAATTTTTTCAATTTTTTGGTACTAACATATGTGTTTTTCTAAATAGGTATGTGTTACATTCAACTCCTTAAGTTCTTAAGGACACTTTTAGGCATGGTTATACAAGGGCATTAAGGGATGGAGCCTACTTTGGGGAGGATCCACTTGTATAACTATTGTATCTTATACTTCTCTAGTGATTCCACATCATCTTGAATCTTCCAAGGTAAATAAATGTTAATTAAAACTTCCCTTTACATCACATAACTCCATTTTATATCAAAGAATTCATTACCTATCTCATCCATCTCATCAAAAATTCATAACTCTAGATTCCTTTTTTATACATTTTCTATACCAAAGTTTCCTTAAATATGCATCATTCATAGCCCAAGACCCTTTGAATATTCTCTAAACCTTCTAGACATTGAAGAAGATTCATTTTTTAACATCAAAAATCAAATGGAACTTGAAACTTTTGCATCTAATATTAGGCATCCGATATCAAGGCCCCTCTGATATCAAATCCTTGATGTTAGGTACTTGATATCGGGTTCATAAAAATTATAAATAGGTAGACACTTAGTGAATTTTTCATCATTTTTCCATTTGATCCTATGCAAATTTTTCCATTTTTATTTTATAATTAGTGCTCTAGCCTCCTAGCTTCCCCAAGTTATATCTCACATGTTATCACTCCAATTTTGTGATTTTTAAACCTATTTGATCCCAAAGTATTCATCTTAGTTTTGGAGGAGTACTAGCGAGGAAAATCTAAGCCATTTGTTTGAAAATTGCTAATGCCCAAAAGGTATTACAAGGGTAAGTACATAGGGAAACTTAAAATTTTTAATCAAAAATCAATCATATTAATGCCAGAACACTTACATAATGCTCTTAAGGAACCATAAAAATCATTATGCACCATGAATAAAAACAAAATAGAAAACTATGAGGGGTTATAAAAAGATTAACACCTAAGATGTGAGAGATGTCCCAGGGTGGTGGTTCTCCTAGGCTCTCCCCATGGTTCGAGGGCCATGGAACACTCTGAGGTACCCTCAGGTGACTCTCAAGTGTTAGAAAACCAATCTTGGCCTGGCAATACCAAGTCAGTAGTAGGACACCCTCTTGTTGCAACTCTCTCTAAGTTCTTTTCATACTACCCTCATGTGGAGAACTACATGGCCCTGATTCTACTATGGTCATAAATATGTAGGCAACTAGGATTGGATAGTTTTGATGCAGTGCCAAGCCACACCTTGTACTAGATCATGAGGGATCTGGGGGTGAGGCACCACCCCTTGTAGATGCATCATTTTCCCTTTCACCGATGTTGTCTATAGGGTTGCTTGTGTGTTTATTTGCATGGTCCTTATTTGGAGTTAGTTATCCTCCTTGAGGTGTGTTTCCATGTACATAATAAGAAGTTGTGTTATTGCTTACACTCACTCTTGGGTTGCTTGCTTGCTAGAGGTGTATTCCCTAGGTCTTCCACTCCAAATCCATTGGATCTTAGCAAATTCCTTAGGGTGTTGAACAACATTGGGGCAATGTTGTTACAGATGGTATCAAAGCATTTTTGAAATCATGTTGCAATATGCATGTGCTCTTTGGTTGTGTTACTCCATTAAGGTTGTTCTATTAATGGTCCCTTTGGATTGATACCTAGATGATCTAGGATCATATCCTTATGTATTCTTGAAGAGTTGCCTTACGATAATATTTTTACGCTCTTCATGAGGGGACTAATGTTACATTGTGAATAACTAATGTATGTTGTTCTCCTAGAGGATGTATACAATTGTGTTTTGGTATTTTTCTCCACTTGTTTACTTGTGGTTGGACAAGTTGTGGTTTCACTTGATATGGTAGAGGAAAGTTCTATTGGAAACTCATAAATCATTATTCCTTAAGGATCTCTCATCTCTAGTCTCCAGTGATTCATCTGGGATGAATCAGACCTAGTCTCTGCTTCGGTTTCCACCTAGATGACATGTATTAAGATGGCATTGATTGAATTGTGTAGGATGTAATATCCTTACACTCCCACTCACCCTCAATATAGTGAGTATGGAAATTACAAATTGAGACATGTTGGTTCCCAAGTACCTTAGAATGGAGGGCCTTCGGACATGTGCTTTTGATGAGCCTTGTTCTAGGTGTCTTAAGACCATTTTCGGTAGACTTCATACATTCATGCTTGCAATTGTATGTTTGTCTATTTGTGTATGAATGTCTTCTTGGTTGCGTTTTCAAATTCTACATGTGTGTTATCCTCATCATGTCTATCATTCATAATGCAAGGCTTTGTGTTCTACTCGGTATGATGACTTATTGTTGGAATTTTTGAGGATGCATTTTGAGGCCATTTGTGCCCTCCAAAAGCCAAATTTTTGTTGTCTTGTTTTGACAACCTCTTGTGCTTGAGGCATGATTGCCCTTGTTGTTGATCTTTTGTGAGTTGTGCTCCCTTGTTTGAGCTAGTTGTGTTGCCCTTGGGTCTGTGACATCACTCTTTTGATTGGTGACATTTCTTTAGGCACCTTGATTCTAAGACTTCTTGTGTGGATCATCCTATTGTTGGTTCTTGTTGAGACCATACCTCTTTTGATGTGAGTCTTTCTTGTGGATGCATCCTCCTTGATGTTGCTCAGCATATTGAGAATTGGTTTTATGGAGACTTTTTGTTGGCTAAAATTTGGTCTTCCACCTCATTTTTGAGTTGAGATAATGATTCTCTATTGCCCATGCCTCTTATGATTGTGTTGAGATTTGGATCTTGGTTGGAACTAGTGTCAGTGGTTGGGAATGTTTGTTGTATATGAATCTTGGAATTCTGAGAGTGTCCTAGCTCTCTCTGGGTGTGCCTCATGATGAATTTGTTTATGTGAGTGTATTTAATTGACCCATCAATGTTTTGCATGATCAACCTCTATGCGTGTTGTTGAGGTCTTGCTCTTTATGATGTTGTGAGAGTGATATTACTTTGTTATATGATCATGCTTGATGGTTGTATATGAGGCTGATGTGCTGATCATGTTCCTGCTAACGTCTTTGTTTCTAAGCTATTATCTCAGTCTTTGCAGGTAGCACAGGTACAAAGATGCAACTAGTCATGACCTCAGTTGATTCTATGAGCACTATGTCTATGGGGAAGATGTGTGCTCTTGAGGCCTTCATGAATTGATTATTTGGTCTCAAAATCCAAACATTGGGTTGTGGATTTATCAGTACCTTGGTTGTGATGAATCAGTAGGTACATCATGATTTGTTTACCTCTTTGTGCTGGGTGAGCACTAACAGAGGACAGTGATCTGTCCTACATCCTATAGATATTGGGTTAGCAGATGGCATGCAATGGTATCCTTGGCCATGCTAGATATTGATGGCCCAGGAGTGGCCGATGCCTTGAGGTCCCACTGTGGCAAGTGGTGGACACTCAATTGGCGTGTTCTGTTATTTGACCATTGCACTCGTGTCCTGAATCATTTTTGTTCAATGGCAGTCATTTAGTAAGTTCAGTGAGATGATTGTTCATGTACATGTAGAGACAATTGGGTAGTGGATGCAGTGCGACAGATAATCATCTTCATTCCATGATAGAAACCAATTTTTCTCAAAATAGCATGGTGTAGCCTTGGTGTGCTCTTGGTGTCCTAAGCCTTTTAGCTTAGGATGGGCTTGGATAGTTTGTCCTATAGCCTTCTAGGCCTGGGTAGCATTCCCAAATACCATGTATGTTCTCACTAAATGTATTCCTATCCTCGAGTGTGTGAAATGTAACCTTGTGATATTCTCAATTTTGATAGTTCATGCACACAAAAGTGCTAGATGTTATTGCCCTATGTGGATCAGTTGTCTCCTTGTTGTAGGCCTATGCCACAACTTGTGACAAGGCCAAGCTTAATGTATGGTGTTTTCCTAGTGCTTGTTTTTTAAGCACCTTCTCTATATGTTGTAAATGAACTTTGTGCCTTGATGTGTAACTCTACTGAAAATGTCATGGAAAATTCTCTTGTTGCGATATGATGTTGTAACGAGTAGGCCAAGTCATGTCCTTGCCCAAAGGTGCTCTTGAATTGATGCCTTGTGTTCTTGGTGATATTGGCATGCCTTGGTGGTGTGTCCTTCGGTGAACACTCTTGAGGCAGGAAAAGTCTTGGGAACACTTCCTCTTAGGTTCCTAGATTGATAAAAATCTTACCCATAGGAGATTGATGGTGGTATGTAGCTTGAAATATAAACAAATTGGTTTGATGTGCTTGATCTTGATAGCGGGTGGTTCACGGTATCCATGTGAATTCAATGGTAGACTAAAATTCAAATCAAGGTGATGCTATGATGTCTAGCTATGGAGTAGAGTTGAGTTCTGGGTATCAGCACCTAGACTCCCTTCCATGCTGGATGTGATGGTGGAGTAGTTTTGCTAATGTTGGGATGGCGGTCCATCCTTGAATAAATGATGTTACAATTACAAAAATTATGACTTCTCTTGGTGGCCTTTCTTGGTGGACTTGGATGTGCTTGAAAACACTTGAGCCTATGCTTTCATGATTGGGGGTTTCTAATACTTCAAGGATGATGGTGTGCTCTTGTGATCAGTTGCTTTTGTTGTTCCTGAGGGCTATGATGCGCTCTCATGGCTTAGGATTTATTGTTGGTTTTGTGAACTATGGTGTGATTTCTTGACTTGGGACTCATTGTGCCTAGCAGGCTATGGTGTCTTGCTGAATCTCCCCATGTACTATGTTCCTTGTGTACATTGATGTATCACACCATCTCTTCCTAATGTATTGTCTCATTTCTATAATGTATTATAAATTCATGTTAGTATCCTAACCTCTCTAGTGGGACAGCAGGGCTAAGCACTATATTACTTGGTGATTCTCTAATCCTGTGAGGGGTCATTCTCCATTCTGATGGATGCCCTCTTTAGTTTTGAAATAATAATGTAGCTGGTATTAAGACAATTGTTTCCTAGTTGGGATCTAAAATCAGTTGATGTTTGGAACTTGTTCCTAGCAATGGTCCCATGTTCATGAACTCTTGTGGCTTGTTTTCAAAGACAAAGTGTTGTTACCCTGATGAAATTCATGGAACCTCCTTTGTGAGGCCATGTTGTTGGTGTAGCCTAAATATATATATCTCCCTTCTTATTAGCAAGGCATGATCTTATGTACTCTCTCTCAGCTTTTGGGGCTCTAGAGGGACTTCCTCATTGGGGTTCTCTGGTAGACCACCCTTATTGTAAATCCTTCGGGGATGAATCGTGTATTGTTTTGAGTTTGTAGTTGATGTTAGTGAAGCCCATTCTTTGTAAAACTATCTTAAGGACCTAGTCCTCCTATGGGAAAAATATTCTTCCTGACTTCCATTTGTTGTTTGGGCTAAATGATAATAGGCAATGGTGCAGCCTTGCACACCATAATTGTTGTAAACGAGTTGGACTGGGATTCATGAAACAAAAAAACACCCAAATCTCCCAGGATGAAACAAAAATCCCACTAGGTAAAATTTTTAAGGGATGAACTCTTTTTCTTGTTAAGTTGTTCTTAAGGTCAAATTGAACATTGGTGAGACTTGTAAATCCATGTATTCCCTTAGCTGGTAACAAATTGATGATACGGTTTTGTTGGCTATGTGGACTACTTGGGCATGTATCATGGGTAAGGTGTAGTTGGGCTGCTGTACTTGCCTATCGAAGAAACCTTCCAAATAGGATCTTTCCTTCAAGTTCAAAAATCCAATGATAGGTGTTGATGGTGAATGGCAATTATTCTTGGCATGATAGGAAAATTCAAATTCTGGGAACCTAGATGTTCCTTGAAGAATTCATGATCATGGTTGCCCTTAGAGGTGACTCTACATGCTTCCCTAGACCAAGTGTTCAGAAAATGGTGCTTGTCCCATATCTCAGAGTGGAAAGGATAGCTTGTAAGTTGCAAGTGTGGTTGATCCTTTCCAATGAATGGGACATTATTCTTGCAATCAATGATGTGGTAGTGGTTGACATGGGACTTGTGTATGGAAGATTGTCTTGGGGGTGGCTTCCCAACATACCCTCCACTTGTTCTAACATTTGATCTAGCATTCTCAATGTTGGACAATCGTAAATGTTGTTGATGATAGTTCGGGTTTGTATGTTATGATGGCCTCTTAAGGAAGTTTTCCAAAAAAAATTTGGATCTTCTCTCTTGTTTTGGAAATGGAATACTATTGGATGGTGAAATGAGGAATGCCATGTTGGTGTGTCTGCAAATAACAAGGTCAAGCTCAAAAGATCCACCTTTGTACCTTGTTTGGAAGGGAGAACATGCTCAACTCCCTTCATACCAACTTGAACAGACATGATGGGAAAAATGTGCATGGTACAGATGCATATGGATTCTATGCTTAGATGGTTACACTAGTGAGACCCCATGGGTCTAGATGCGAGTAGTAGAACATGGAGTTCTAGAAAGTGTAAGTGCTTGTGGAGACATGGCTCTTTTGGAGCATGTTCTCCCTCTCAATTTTATGTTCTCAAGTCCATCATCATGGGTAGTCACCTTGGTGAGCCCTCAAGATTGATGACTAAAAAATTGATGGGTATTGAGATGCCATTCACAAAGGAACTTAGCTGGACTTGTGGAAGAGGAGCTATCTTCTTGCATAGGTATGGGTCTACGCAAGAAGATAAGTCTCTAGACCTAAGAAGGGATGAATCTAGGGGATGCCTTAGAGATGTTGGCCCTTTGGGTTGGACTACTCCCACTTGTCATAGAGTTGGAAAATCTTTGGGATTCCTCCAAGTGACCTATGCATCTCATGCAAGGCATTGGATGGAAGGACATATTAGGTGTTGGGGTTGGTACCTTCCTTCAAGCCTAGCATCAGTTGAGTTGAAAAATTCCCTAAAGTTGATGGAGTCCAAACCCATACTTGAAGTGTACTCTCAAAGTCATCCTAGGCTTTGCTCCGAGGATGTCACTTCTTTTATGCAAGGAAGGATTATGAGAGATGTCCCAGGGTGGTGGTTCTCCTAGCTCTCCCATGGTTCAGGGGCCATGGAACACTCTAAGGCATCCTCAAGTGATTCTCAAGTGTTAGAAAATCCATCTCGACTTGGCAGTACCAAGTTAGTAGCAGGACATCCTCCTATTATAACTCTCTCTAAGTTCTCTTCATACTACCCTCATGTGGAGAACTACATGGCCCTAATTCTACGATGGTTGTAGATATGTAGGCAGCTAGGATTGGATAGTTCTAGTGTGGTGCCAAGCCACACCTTGTACCAGATCATGAGGGATCTGGGGATGAGGCACCATCCCTTGTAGATGCATCATTTCCACTTCCATAGATGTTGTCTGCAGGGTTGCTTGTGTGCTTGTTTGCATGGTCCACATTTGGAGTTAGTTATCCTCCTTGAGGTGCATTTCCATACACATAATAAGAAGTTGTGTTGCTACTTGCACTCACTCTTGGGTTGCTTACTTACTAGAGGCGTATTTCCTAGGCCTTTTGCCCCAGATCCATTGGATCATAGTGAATTGCTTGGGGTGCAGACAACATTAGGGTAACGTTGTTACATAAGGGGTTGCTTTTTGAAAATTTCTAACTTTGCAATCCTAATAAACTAGGAACTTGATCTAACTAAAAGTAAAAGGAAGGAAGGGAGTTATAAAAATTAGAGAACACATTTTAATAATCCCTAATCCCTTCATGATTATAGATGGTCCCAAAGAGAGGAGTATAAGGTGGACCCTCATAACTTGCAAGTGAGAGACCAAGAGGCCAAGGTAGAGGATGAACAAGAGGACATGACCCAAAACATATGAAGTAGGAAGCCCAATCCTTCAATATTCATCAGGAAACCCCTACTACCAGATAGTCGACCTAAGGAGAGGTAGAGGAACCACACAAGTACAAGAACAATGCCTCACATTATGATAAGACTGCCTCCAAGCTATACAAGCAAAGTTGATTTTGACCATGGTCATTGTGGAAATGAACTTTGGTTCATTTGTAGAGTTCGTTCTAGAAGTAATAAAGTTACAACTCAAAGAATCACCACTATGGCCCATCCTTTCAAATAACAATAAATGGTACGGTCGGAAAACTTATTAGTTCTAGCATAATAAAGAAAAAGGCACCATTGTTAAAATCAGAGGAGTCTTTGTCTCATATTTAGTCAAGGAGATAGTTGAAGCTCTCAATATACACAATGAAGAAGGCAAGGTAGCACATTTTTCCACCAGATCAAATGCTAAAACTAGGAAACTATGGCTAAGATGGACATATGGTAAAGAAGATAAGGGATACAATGAGTTATTGGAGGAATGAAGTTATTTCAAAATTGGCACATATTACTTGTTCCAAACAAAAGAATTAAATATGTTGATCATCTATGTAGCTAGAAAAAGTGAAATTCTAATGGGGAAATACAATCTTGCACAACTCTACTTTATGGAAATCCAGAGGTAGTTCAAAGAAAAGAAGGTAGGGAATCCAATACTTCCATTCCCTTGCTTTATCAAGAAGCTATGCAAATGTGTTGGAATCCTTGGATACACCAAGGGTGATTCAAAAAGGCCTAGAATGCCTTGTATGCTGAACTACTCAAGCCAGTATCATCCAAGAAGGACCAAGGTGAGGAACAAAATGATGCTAGGGAAACCACACAAACTAAAAAAGAATAGCAAGCAGGACCCAATGGCCAACAACAAGAACAACAACATCAAGAGCAATAGCAACAACAATAAGAATAGCAACAGTAGTAAGTTCCACCATTGCTGTCATAGGATTACAGACCATTAATGAGTCATCTACAATAGATTGTAGAGATTATTAGTTGAGGAACAAGGGATGAGGCCAACCTCTACAAGATAATTGATAGTTCCATTTAGCCTACTTTTTCTCTAGATCTAATAAGTCAATAGATCTTATTGTAGTTAAGAGGAGAGGCCCAATGATCACAATAGATCGCTAGGAACATTGAGTCATTTCAAGTGGTGTTATAAATTGGAGAAGGTGCCACAGTTGTTGTAATGCAACACCAAGATGTAGTGGGAGCAATAGTGGTGATCATAGATCACATCAAAGAATCATTCAATATACCTATTGTGCCACCAGCTAATCTAACTGAAGCTAAGGATGCTCAAATGTTAGCTGGAATCTCAATGACTCATGTAGATCATGAAGATGTGCTTGATTGACTACTGCAAACTAGGCAAATAATGAAAATACTTTTTAACATTCAAAGTGATGTCACTACAATATAGTCTAAGCTAATTTCCACCAAAGGTAAACTGGTCATGGTAGAGACCAAGGTGAAGGATGCAAAAGCTAAAATTCTGAGATTACAAGAAGAGCTTGCAACTCTAAGAGTAGAATGCAGAGATCCAACTTAATTAATTGTGCTTGACCAAATGGAACAATTCAAGATAGAGTAAATGAACCACCTGATCAAGCAAAATAAATAGATGGAAAATGAGAAGGAGAAAGCGAGGTGGAATGCCTTAGTAGCTAAAGCCTAAATGTATGCACATGCTAAGGCACTTACCATAGCATAAGAAAAAAATAAATAACTTACTATAGATAATATATAGTTGACCATTGTGAAGAAATAGAAGAATATCCTAGAGGAAAGCATTCACTAGTTAAGAGAACAACTAGTGAGGGTCAACCAAGACATGAGGTACCTTGCATGAGAAAATAGAATCTCTCAATGGAGCAAGTATGCGTTATTTGCCAGATGTTAGCTATCAAAATTAGTGTATGATAGAATGAGACAAAGAAACATGAAAGGCTCAAAGAACACTTCCATGATCAAGTGGGCATGTACAACAGATCAATGAGAAGGAGATCTAGATGGCGAAGGCCAAAATTAGTACCATTTTAGCACAAAATCTTGACTAGTAACCCATTTTGAATAGTTACGCCCATGTCCACCAAGTGGAAATTAAGAATAAAGAATTGTAGATTGAAGATCTGAAAGAATACATGGGGTTAGCTAATCTTTGTTATGCTTACTTGGCCATGTTAATAACATGTAGGCCTAGAAATGAACTAGAATAGCAAGTAGTAGCCACATATGCATTATACAACAAGAAGTTTACAAATTATAAGGATGCCTTACAGAAATGTTAGGTGGAAAACACTGAATTGAAAGTAGTGAAGCTTGGCTACCAAGGGAAAAAGATGTTGCAGCGAACCTAGGCAAAATATTGTCTGATTACCATGAATTACAAGAAAAGACCGGATCTTTTGAAGAAGAAAGGAGGTAATTTTCAACTTGGTATATTAAATCCAATCAGCTATTTCTGTAGTTGCCATGTCCATGGAATGTATCAACTCCATCACACCTTACACAATAGGTGATGAGTGGTAAGGTACCCCTATGCCCAACCATACAAATCACAAACATTCACGTGTGATCTGGTCGAACTCCATAGACCTTAAGTTCCTAAGTACACTGGTTCAAGGAAGTGAAATCTAATCAGAACGATTATTGTCTTCTTAGTTCCACTTGTGAGGTACAAGTATATGGTTAAGTGTAACTAAGGTATATGATATTTATCATTTTATATTTTATAAGTTTTAATCACCTAGATCAAGAATAAAAGGTAGAGGAATTTAATATCTAATTAGTCTATTGCCTAGCTAGCCTAAAAAAAGTACATGTTCCCACTCTCCAGACACATCCTGAATGCATATAGCACTACTAGGTTACCAAATGTTAAGTATTTCTGGGTTACCAAGCACTACACGTATGCTTGAAGTGGTCATGCTTGTGTGCATTAACAACTAGAAAGTAATTACTTAATTAAAGTGAATTAAGGTAAAGTGCATGAATATTAAATGCATAAAAGGAAACATTAATCTATTCTCAGTGTTGCAAGGATTATCAAAAGGGTTCATCTTTATCACACTGTTGTGCTCAAGTACATTAGTACTAGAATAAAGATCCATACACACTCAAACTCTTGTTGTGGGCACTTAGAAATATTCTAACTTTGGAATGGGTAAATTGCAAGAACTTCATTACTCTATGCAAAGACTAATGTGAAAATCATGTACCCAAGTGCTATATTTATAGGTTGACATATATCTCGTAATATTGGATATTCGACATCGCATCTTAGGGTCTGATATTGAGGCTCTGATATCATGTATCTAATATCAAAAAACATCAAAATGTGATTCATCAATAGGCATGGATGATACATGACCCAAGAATGGAGGAGGAAAAGCTTCAAGTGCTCCTGAATCAATACAAATTCTAGAAGCCTGATGACAAGGTAAAGCAATCGATGGAGGAGGCACCATTACCAAGCACTACATAAGGCTACATCAATCTTCATCCAAATTATTTTTGTTAAAATCTTCATGTCATGTCTTGTGTCAATTTTTGTAAAAGACCACTACAACATTTAAGAGTTATGTATATAGTTAATCAGTCTTGTAAATTTAGCTTTCAATTTTGTAAGGAACTCTATACTCATTTTGTTTTAACTCACGGATGAGTTTTCAATCAGTCGTGGGGGTATGATAAAGTCAATTTTTGAATAACTATGATATCAGATAGCTCCAATATCGAAGCCACGATATTGAATCTCTAATATTGAAGCCCAAGCTACGATATCAAATATTCAACATCACGGGACATGTGCCTACCTATAAATATGACACTAAGATGCATGGTCCATAACATAATTCATCCATCCTTAGGTAGACCCTTGCAGTTTGTTTTCATAGCATTAGTGATAGAGTGAATGTCCACAATGTGGTGTTGAGTAGTTGTTCAAAATATTTATTTGAGTGAAGTGTACTTGGGCACAATTCATGATTGAAAATAAAGATTGAGATTTCTTTTCATCATTGCAGCATCCACTTAGATTTACTATTTATACTTAGCATAATTTTTACTATTTTCCTAGTTAATGATTTACTTTTCCACTTTACTATTACTGTCATTAAGTGAAATCAATACGACTAATCTCGAGCGCTTAAGTGTAATTACTTGGTAATCCAATAGTGTTATTGCTTGGTTCACCCAGTAGCAAAGTACTTGGTAATCCTAGTGGTAATTAGACAAAGCCCAAGGCATGTACGAAAGGTCAAGATTGAATGCTCAGCATCATAGAATAGACTAGATTCATTTACTGTTTCAGTTAGACTTAAAAATCATTTACATTTCATTATGTTCACTACGAGTAATAATAACCCAACAACATCAATTATCATATACCTCATTGTGAGTTAAACCATACTTACAGATTTCAATAGCTCACATGGGAAGACAACGATTGTAAACTTTAACTGATTACTAGCATATTCAAATTACCTTATCCATGGATTATAATTTGGTCATGCGTGAACACCTATGACTTGTGTGATTGGTGTTGGATTACTCCACCACTCATCACATAGCATCATTTACAAGCCTTCCATGATGCTTGTGCCTTTCAAAATATCGAACGTAAGTGACAAAAGCTTAATCTTTCCTAGAATACTAATATACAAAGTTGAAAGTTGTTATAAATCATTGGAACTCAATTCAATCCACTAGTGGTCCATAATGTTGGAACATTTAAACAAAAAATACCAAACCTATGCAAGAGTGTCCAACTTGAAAAAATAAATCCATGGATGGAAGCAAGAAAATCATGAACCCTTGGATGTGGCCTTGGATAGATACTATTCTCTACCTCATAGATGTCCAGGCCATGATTTTTCTCAAAAAGAGGAGCTTCTCCACATCATATATGGGCTTCATAATAAACCAAGGGAGACCCTTGGGATCTATGCCCAAGGTCAGTTATCAAAATTGAAAGTTCATCAAATACAAAGGCTAATCAAACAAGTTGTGAGAGAAGAAGGAGAGCTATGTAAACAAGATAATGTAGAGGAATATTACTAGGATCCAACTCTTCAAAAGAAGAGGATCCATATCTATGATGAGGAAAAAGAGGTAGCTCTTGATGAGGTGATCTCATAAAAATCCTTGCGAATACAAAAGTCTATTGCTGAGCTTGAAACAAGCTTGGATATGATGTGGAAGTTGATGAATGACAAAGTCACAACCTACATGAAAATCATAGAGGAGAGGGTAACACAAAAATAAGCAAGTGATCAAAAGAAGAAGAGGAAAAAGAACCAAGAAACATGTAGGAACACTTATCGGCAAAAAGGAAAAATGGTTGTACTAGAAGAGGCTATAGACTTAACCACAGAAGAGGATGATGGATGTGACTGCCAAGATGACCATCTAAAGAGCTATTGCCTAGTTATGTTACATCTACAAGAGTTTGGAGCTTTTGCTTTGAATCGTTTATAGATAGTCCTACAATCAACTATACTATTCTATTGGGACTTCTTATCAACTTCAACACTACTATCAACTATAGTGGCAAAACCCACAGTCAGGGGGGATGCCATCATCAAACTAGTAATACCCTTATTGCCATCCAAACTGGTAAGAATATTATGTTCAACAACCTATTTTTCCAAATTATTCTACTTCCTCTACCTCAAATCACTACTACCACTCTCCCAAATATCATCAACCCATAATATCTCCTATGGGATCACCATCTTGAACCTCTTTTCATTTTTCACATCCTCAACATTCTCATACTTCCCTCCAACATATGTCACGACCAACAACATAGGAAGGATCAACATCACAACATCAACAAAAGAATGCCACTGATGTTGTGAACGTACATGTAAATGATAATGTTAGTAGATCTTAATCAAAGCCTCAAAAATGTCCTTTCTTTAAGATAGTTTCCTCACATGGGCATAAAACTCATAAATCTACTAACTTACCAAAACCAATACAAATCCAATCTGGTGCAACACCTTTCATTACAAAAACAATGTTTCCTAATCATACACAAAAGCCAACAACCATAACTGCTCCAACACAAGACATAAAAGATGAACCTATTATTGTGGAGAGATAGAAAACTCCATCCATTACTAATAATAGTAAAGGGTGTAGTTGTGGGCCAGCAATTCAAAGTGTTAATACGATTCCTATACCAACCCACAACATAGTTGAGGAACAAGTATGTGAGCAAAACCAAGTCTACATAGGAGCCATTAAACTAAAAGACACCTAGTGGCTCAAAAATGAAAATACAAAACCATTCCAAAAAACCATGTTAACATCCAACCCACTTATTAGCTCTTGTCCCACCCTTAAGCTTAGTCATGGGGGAGATGCCCCATCCTAAATCAAGAACTAATAAGTGTTTTTTACTTTTTTATTTTACAATTTTTTATCATTTTCATATTTCTTCCCAAATTTTCCGATTCTTAATATGCTTTTCATTTCTTGTTATTTTTCTTTTCTTTATAATTTCCTCTTTTCTTAAGTCATTATGTTTATGTTTTATGAATGTCTTTGATATTTTTGTTAATAATGTTACCAATCATGATGTAGAAGTCAACACTATGTGTTGGGTTTTTGTTCTATGTTGTCAAGCTTATTGGGTAAATAATTGTGTAAACCAGTGGGACCACCTCATCCATCCCTCTAGTTGTTTGAATAAATGGTGTTTTACATGAAAATAATATGGTTCTTCTTACATGAAAATAAAATTAATTACTAATCATTGTGCCTTGAAGAAAGAGGGAAAGACCAAGTGGGAATGGTAAAGGTGTGACCTCAAGGGGATTTTTTGGGTTCTCTTGTTAACTTTCTTCTTATGGTTTATGTCTCCTCTAGGAATGTATCATCACTCCTATCATTGACCAATAAACAAGAAGTAATGTCTTTGCATGGGGTGGTTTCCATATTCAAAAAACTAATAAAAAATAAAAAATAAAAAAAAAACAATGGGAATTCGAAGCACATCCCTTAGACATAATAATGGGCTACAAGCACTAGTTATGGGAATGGAAAGCCATATTACCCATGCCTAAAGGAACCCCTATAACTAAGGCCCTACCTTTCTTCTTCTTTTTTCCTTTATTTTTGGAGTGATAATCATCTTTGTGGTTGTTGTGGACTTATGATGGTAGGCAGAAAGGAACACATTAATGCGAGGTCACTGTTAATGGTATGGACTTGGTCTGAAAATTGGATGAATAGGTATTATGGTTATCTTACTCACAATTGACATAAGAACCTATTGAGGACATTGTAAAGTACCTTACATCTCAATCTTTGCAACCCTTTCTCATCACATTATTCATCTCATTGTTGCATGCAATTATGAGCCTCTTTATTTTGTATAGTATAGTGGAAAATCCCAACCAAGGTAGTTTTGTGTTCTTTGGAACAAAGGCATGATCTCTTATTAACTTCTAAGGTGCCCACTGACATCTATAGAAGTGGTTATGTAAGGGCATTGTGGTAGGAGCCTTCTTTAGGGAGGATCCACTTACATAACTTTTGTTGATCATGGCTTTGGACCAAACCTCACATTTTCTAGAACATCATTGGAAATTTCTCTTAATTTATGCATGTGTTTGGGACTACCTCTCATCACTTTCAATTACTGTTTCTACCTTTCTATTAAAATGTCCTTCAAATTCAAAATTCCTTGGTCATCTTCTACACTAAACTTTTGGTTTTAATTGTTCAAAAATTTATGTGCTTTTGGAATTATGCTCATTCATCACGGGGGCTAAGGTTGTACTTTTTGGAATTTTTGAAATTTTTCTAACATCATACTTTTGAGCATTATGATAGCTAATAGTACTTAATCAAAAAAATGTGGACAACTGATGATTTTAATTACCTCATAGCCTTGGGAATAGTACTTTATCATTACCTTGTGCTCAAATGCTAACATTTTTTAAGCTAAGCTAAATAAGGAATTTGAATAGGGTTAATTATTCATGAAAATTTTACCAAAACTAATGTTGATCCTTTGGTGATTGTAGGTGATGATAAAAGGAAAGCCTAAGGTCAAAAGTCTTTGTTAGGTAAGGAAACATGGCCAAGAGAAGGGCAAAGAAGGATATGCCCATGGATAAATACTAGCACATATAGGGATTAAGGCTCAAACATCACGTGTTTACTAAATTCATGGAATGATGAGAAGAAATTTTAGTCCATCCTTTAAGAATGTTCTGCATAAAAAAGATAAGCATCAACATAACAATCAAGGTTGGAAGTCTACCACCACTTGTGAAAATAAGAAGATTCATCTTTAGTGGATTTTTGAAGACCTCTGCAAATTTTGTAAACCTTAATGTCTATCCAGTCTTTTCATCCTTTTGTCATTTTGTAATACATCCACTCAAATAAAATTTTGTGATGCAGCACTAAAAGTTAGTTAGTAGTTAGAGTTAATCAATAATCCCATACATTTCCAATTTTGTAAAAAAAAGATCGATCCTATTTTGTTAGCTTGAGGATGAGTTTTTAGTCAGTCGTGGGGGATGATGAATCATTAGTTAGTTGAGATATCATAGATGCTATATCGATGTTTTAGCATCCTTGTCAATGTGTCTCAATTGGCTACTACATCATAGATGCTACATCGCATCTGCTATAACTTAGTTGTGCCAATGGGTATGCATTGATGCATCCTTGTTGATGCATTCCCGTTGATGCATGGGGTGATGCATCAATGTAGTGATGATTTTCACTTATAAATACATAAGCACTCACTGTGTATTTTGGCACCTTTCAGTCACTTTGTAGCTAGACTCTTGTAGTTTCATTTCGTGGTCTTAAAAAATAGTCAATGAGTGCCCACAGTGTGAATTTAAGTCAATTGTACAATCTCTTATTTGAGTGGCATTGTACCTAGACACATTCCATGAATGGAAATAAGATTGAGATTGATTCACACTCATTGTAGCACTTTGACTTAGATTATATTTACTTTCCATGCAATTTACTCTTCATGTACTTAGTTAATATTTATAATTTCATGCATATCAATCAATTAGCAGAATGAGCATAACCAGTTTTGAGCATAAACATGCATTCTCTTGGTAATTACAGTAGTGTTATTACTTAGTTCACCTAATAGTGTAACACATGGTAATCCTAGTAGTGGATACATGGGTTTAGGACATGTATGGCAAGCTAGGAATGGACACTCATTTCTCTTAGGATAGTTTAGAATTTATCTTCTTATTATTAATTAGATTAAATAATTAATTTTTCTATTATCATTAACATTAGCATAAGGCCAAAATAACATCAATCATCATATGCCTCACTTTGGGCTAAACCATACGTGACAAAGCTTTCACTAGTCCAAGTGGAAAGATGGTGTCCTATGATTAATGCTTAATAATCTAGGTGCCACAACTAGTCCCATCCATGAAATTCAACCAGATCGTGCATGAATGCTTGTGATTCATATGGTTGGGCATATGGGGTACCTATTGCTCATCATTTATATGGCCCAACTTCCTATGTCATAGATGGGTATCATTTGTATAACTAATTAAGGACTTAAATTCAAGGTTAGAATTGTTTCCAAATACAGTGATGTAAACATTTCCGTTTCTATTTCCTTCTATTACAATGTCTCCGAAGTTTAAGTCTTGTATTCTACATGTCTCTCTAGAAAATGTTACACTAAAATTTAAATCACAAAGTTGACTAACACTAAGAAGATTATGTTTTAAGCCTTTAATAAGGAAATCCTTATTTATAGTTGGTAGTCCTTTACCTTTTCTTGCTATAGTACCAATACCTATGATTGGAACCTCCACGTCGTCTCGAAATATGACAGTTTCACAATTTTATTTTAAGAAGTGGGTAAAGTAGGTTTATTCACCTGTCATGTGCCTTGAGAATCCACTATCAATATACCGCATGCTTATTTTGATAGTAGAGAGAACTATTTAAGTCATTAGGTTCTTTTCAGGCTTCCTCTCTTTTTGTTTCCAAACCTGGAAAGTTCCTAGCCTAGACTGTGTTTGTGAAGACCTAGTATACTATTTCATCCTAAAATGAGAGTATGCTTAAATATGATCAGATTTTCCACAAAAGAAACAATTTAAGATTCTAGGCTTTGATGTTTTGTCAAACTTGGATTGAATTTCTTTTGTAGATTCACTCAAACATTCATCCTTTTGCCTTTTGTTTGTGGGCTTCTCTAAAGAGTTCTTATTCATTTGTTTAAACACATCGATTAGTTGTAGAATCTCAACCTTAAGGTCTAAGTTTTCTTTCTTAAGATACAAACATTCATCATTAAAAGCTAAAATTTTCATTTCCTTGTCATGTAAAACATCTTTCATTTTGGCACATAAGTTTTTGAAAGAAACAACTTCATGACAAAATAGCCCATACCTTTCTCAAAAGAATCTTCATTTTTTGGCCTTCCCTTATTGTCTAGATTGTTGCAAGTTTTATCACCTTTGTAATTGTAGTATTTTCTATTCCTAAATGTAAAGAGAAGAATAAAAGATTTACCTTTACAAACGTTATATACTATCTAAATGCATCAATCAATGAAGCACATTAATCTCCTTATCCAATTATGCCTAACATTGATTATTCCTTCCTTGTTCATGTTGCTTAATCTATGAGAGATAACCAAGCTCTAATACCACTTAAGGATTGAGAACTTAGAAGTGAGGAAGGAGGATGAATAAGTTCCCCAAATCACAAGCAACACCTGTCACACAAAACATAACAATTACATGATTTCCTAACTTGGCTCATCCACACTTAGACTGTAGATTTCATGCACACCTCCAAACTTTGTTTCTTCCAAAATGTGTTTTATTGGACTCCACAACCTTTATAAAATTTTAGCTCTACTAAGGATATTTTTTTTGCTACGAAAACTCTCAACCCCACAAAGTCCTAGTAAACTCAAGAGCAATTTAAAGGATCCCACAACCTATACAAAATAGGACTCCACTTTAGAGTGTTTTAATGTAGAAAAACAACTTAATCCCGTAAGATCCTAAAAAGTTATAAAAGGATTCCTTCTCACAAGAAGCACATCAACCCCTCAGGAGAGCAAGAAAAAAAAAGAATCACAAGGAGATACTATAACTCAATTTATAAATTCCTTGTATAATGAAGCATAGTTCCATAGCAAATCAAACAAATGATGTGACAATTCAAGTACACAAGTATAACAACATAAGATAAATAATGATATCTTTGATTTTGACAATGCTTGAATAATTCCCAAGAGTTTGAAGTCTACTTATAGCCCTGGAGTTTCCGAAAACACCTTGAAATTCATGTAATAGCTATTCAATGACTAGTGTAGATGCCTCCTTCGAGATTGGGATGTCTTTTTATATTCAACTTCAACTCTAGGGAGATGTCTCCTTTTAGAATGGGACGTCTTTAGGGAGACATATTCTTTCCAAAGGAGAAGTCTCCTATTTTTATGAGACATCTTCCTATGATTGACTTCCTCTCAGCCAAGACATCTTTTAATCCTTAGAGACGTCTTCTTAACTTTTGAGATTTGGTTCTTGAGGCTTTCTTTGTTGATTTAGCTTTCTCTTAATCCTTGGAGCATCTTCATTTAGCTTGTAGTCTTCGTACTTGTCCATGCTCTCATATTTTCTATGAAGTCCTTTACTTTGAGTCCTTTTCCATGATGTGGAGTTCTTGTTCTTATCCTATAAATACAACATCCATAATAAACATACTTTGTTCTCCATTTTCCTTAAGGTTTTCACATACAAAAAAGTCAACAATGTTCTCATCATCCCTCCCATCCTTAAGAAATTAAACTTTTCCTTAAGTTGGTTGTACACTTGGGATAGCATTGTTGACCTTTTGGTATGTCAAAAGCTTAAAGAAAGTGGAGAACATAGATTGGTTGTTGTGTGCATGCTAATTTTGAAGAGCATAATGAGAACTCAAGAAAATAAGATCGACAATGAGATGACAAAGTGAAGACTACATGGGTAAGATGAGAGCATGGACAAGTGTGAATGAGAAAAAAAAAGGCTACAAGTCAAATGAAGATGCTTCTAGGATTGGCAAGAAGGTAAATTGACAAGAGAAAGCCTCAAAAGACCATGAACAAAAGTTAAGAAGGTGTCTACTATTTTTAGGAGATGTCTCCATCATAGAGTAGACATTTGCCTAGTGACATCTCATTTTCAAAGGAGATGTCTCTCCAAAATTAAGGTAAATCTCAAGTAGATGTCTCTACCACAAAGAAGATGTCTACACTAGTAGTTAGATAGTCATTGTACAAATTCCAAAGAGATTTCAGAAACTCCAAGGCTATAAAAAGACATCAAAATCTTGGAAAAGTTATAAGGCATCATTCACATCAAGCTCCTCATTGTCTACTCTATGTTATTATACTCTTGTACTTCATTGTCATATCATTTGCTTGATTGTATGTGGTACTATGCATCAAGGTATAAGGATATGTAAATCTAGTTACATTCTTTCCTTGTGTCTTTCTCTCTTTCTTGTTGCCCTAAGGGCTTGATGTCATTCTTGCAAAAAGGCATCCATATTGGGCTTATCAGGATCTTGCAGGATTGAATGATTTTGCAACATAAAAACACTCCAAAGTGAAGTTCAATTTTGTAAAGGTTTTGAGATCCTTGAAACCACATTCTAAGCTTGTTGGGACCTTGTAGGATTGAGTAGTTTTGTAGTGATGAAACACTCTAGTGCTGAGCTTAGAGCTTATACAAGATGTGATGCCTTTCAAACCATATTTTGAAGGAACAAACTCTGAAGGTGTGTTTGGGTTCTACCCTCCAAGTATGGATGTACCCAAGTTGGGGAATCATGTAAATTTTGATGTGTTCTTATGGCTATAGCTTGTTGATTAGGGAACTTATTCAACCCCCTTCCTAAGTTCTCAATCCACAAGTGGTATTAGAGCATGGTAATCTCATGTAGCTATCTCATTATGAACATGGAAGTGACAACAAACATTAGTAAAAAAAAAGTAGGAATCATCATGAAGAAAATGAAAACTCCTTTGAAGAAAGGTATGGGTGTATTCACAATGAAATTATCTCTTTTCAAAATTTATGCTTCAAAATGAAAGATATATTACATGACAAAGACATAAAGATTATAGTTTTGCATGATGAATGTTCTTATCTTAAGAAAGGAAACTTAGACCTAATGGTTAACATCCAAAGACTAACCAAGATTATTGAGCAAATGAATAAGAAATATATAGATCAAGAGCAGAAGGATGTACTCATCAAGGGCTCTATAGAAGGAAGATGTTCCAAGTTTGGTAACATAACAAGAGTTAGAACTTTAAATTATTTCTATTGTGGAAAATTTGGACATATTAAAGCACATTTCTATCATAGGATGAATCATTACACCTAGTCTTTTCAAAGACAACCTAGACAAGATGCTTTGCAAGAAAATAAAATTTGGAAGCAAAATGAAAGAAAGCCTGAATATAACATGATGACTCAAGTAGCTTTATTTGTAGTCAAAACTAGCACATTGTATATTGATAGCGGATGTTCAAGACATATGACAAGAGATAAAACCCATTTTATTCACTTCACAAAACAAAATTGTGAAACCATCACTTTTGGAGATGACATGGAAGCTCCTATAACAAGTATTGGTATCATAGGAGGAAAAGGTAAGGGATAACCTATTGTAAAATAAAGTGTTCTTTGTCAAAGGATTAAAGCATAATCTTTTGAGTGTTAGTCAACTTTATGATTCAAATTTCAATGTTGCTTTTTCAAAAGAAACTTGTAGAATAAAAGACTTAACCGTTGGAAACTTTGTGATAGAAGGAGCTAGAATGGCCAATGTTTACACTACTATTTTTGGAGACAATCCTAACCTTGAATCCAAGTGCTTGATAAGTAGTACAGATGATGCTCCTATGTGGCATAGAAAGCTGGGCCATATAAACAAAGAGATTCTTCAAACCTTAGTAACAAAGGAAATGGTTCAAGGACTATCTAGACATAAAAAATTCAATTTGAACACCTATGAAGCATGCCAAAAAGATAAGTAAACAAGGGTAAGGTTTGGTAACAAAAATTATATATCTACCTCTCATCCCTTAGATTTACTTCACATGGATCTGATTGGTCCTTCTCAGACACTTAGTTTGGGGAAGAAAAGGTAACCATTGTTGATGATTATTCACACATTACTTCGGTTGCCTTTTTATATCATAAGGATGAAGGATTTGATCATTTATTAAGAATTTGAAATCAAATTCAAAAAGGAAAAGGCTACAATGTCAAATTCATCAAGAGTGACAATGGAGGGGAACTCAAGAATGCAAAATTTGAGCAATTTTGTCAAATGAATGGCATACTCCATTAATTATCTACTATAGGAATCCCTCAACAAAATGGTATAGCTGAAAGAAGGAATAGGATATTACATGAAATGAGAATAACAATGTTAAATGACAAGAATCTTTCTTACCACTTTTGGGCTGAAGCAATTAATACTTCTTGTTATGTCTCCAATAGAGTTTTGGTAAGAAGGTTCACCTCTAAAGCATCCTCTAAATTATGGACTGGTCAGAAACCTTCAATAGGTTATTTTCATGTCCTTGGTTCAAAATACTATATTCTAAATGATAAATATAATTTATGAAACTTTGATCCTAAAACTAATGAAAACATTTTCTTAGGGTATTCTTCTATTAGTAGAGCATATAGAGTGTTCAATAACAAAAAAATTGTTGTAGAAGAAACTATTAATGTTAAAATTGAAGATAGTGAAGTTACTTCTCCATAACTAGATGATGAACTAGTTCTTATTCAAAAATTATCTAGTGCCTCACAAGCACAAATTGACAAAGATTCAGAATTAGATAGTGAACATGAAGAAGAGCATGAGGATATATCACCTACTCAACCTAAGATGCCTACTCTTAGTAGAACACACTCACTCAATGATGTAATGGGACAAGTACAAGATGGTATTCACACTAGAAGCCAAACTAAGGAAATTTGTTTGTATGTAGCATATCTTTCACAACTAGAACCCAAAAACTTCCAAGAAGAAGAAGGAGAAGAAGAATGAACTTCCACTATGGAAGATGAACTAAATAAATTCACTAGGAATGACATGTGGGAATTGACACCTAAACCAAACCATAAATTAATTATTGGAAAAAAATAGATTTTTAGGAATAAAATTGATGAGAATGAAAATATCATTAAAAATAAAGCTAGGCTAGTTACAAAAGGATATAATCAACAAGAAGGAATTTATTTTGATGAGACATTTTCTCTCTTTGCCAAACTAGAATCTATCATACTTCTTTTGGCATATGCTAGTATTAAAAATATCAAGTTATATCAAATGGATGTCAAAAGTGCCTTTCTGAATGGGACCATATAAGAAGAGATATATGTTGAACAACCTAAAGGACTTGTAGATCCCATTAATCATGATCATGTTTATAGGCTCAAGAAGGCTCTCTATGGGCTTAAACAAGCTCCTAGAGCTTGGTACAAAAGACTTTCCCAACAACTTATATCCAATGGCTTTCAAAGAGGTAAGGCTAATGTCACCTTATTTCTCCAAAAATAAGGCAATGATTTACTTATTATTCAAATCTAGGTTGATGATATTATTTTTGGGGCAACTAATGAAATTCTATGTAAGAAGTTTTCAGATCTTATGCAATCAGAATTTGAAATGAGCATGATGGGAGAGCTTAACAACTTTCTTGGATTTCAAATTAATCAAACAAAAGATAGAACCTTCATTTGGCAAACCAAATATATCAAAGATCTACTACTCAAATTCAACTTGGAAGAAGTTAAGGTAAAGAATACTCCTATGGAAACAAATTTCAAGCTTACCATAGATGATGAAGGAAGACCTATCGATCATAAGCTTTACAATCGTATGATAGGTAGCTTTCTTTATTTAATTGCTAGTAGACCAGACATAGCATTAAGTGTAGGAATTTGTGCTAGACATTAGGCCAACCTAAAAGAATCCCATTTAAAGATAGTTAAATTCATTTTCACTACTTAAATGGTACTACCAACTAGGGCGTTTGGTATCCAAAGGATTTCCTACTTAATCTTGTTGGATATTGTGATGCAGATTGAGCAGGTTATTTAGATGATTGTCAAAGGACAAGTAGAAATTACTTTTTCCTAGGAAAAATCCTTTTCTCTTGGACAACCAAAAAGCAAACTTCCACAACACTTTTTATGGTATAAGCTGAATATATCTCAACTAGAAGCTATTGCACCTAAATTCTATGGATGAAAGAAACACTCAAAGACTTAGGAATCAAACCCCAATCTACACCAATTTATTGCGACGATAGCAATGCTATCAGTATGACAAAGAATCCAATTCAACATTAACATACCAAACACATTGAAATTAGACATTACTTTATATGAGAGCATAATCAACATGGGAATTTTAAGCTAGAATTCATTGGAATAGAAAATCAACTTACAAATGCTTTCACTAAACCTCTTGATGAATGACAATTGACTACTCTTTGTAAAGAGATGGGGATAGGACCTATCCTACCAAATAAACATAATTAGTCTATGCTCTTAAAACTCAAAAAAGTAGGGGGATGTGGAGGGAAGAGGAAGGAATTACGTGTAATATACATTAACCATTTTTTCATCTTCATTGTCGATGAGTGGCGAGGTACCCCTACACTCAACCATACGAAATGAGTGTAGCACACGTGATCCGGTCGAACTTCGCAGACTAAATGCCTAAACACCGAAAGGAACACTTGGGGTTAATTAATCGTTGTCTTCCCAGACTTACTTGTTGTTGTCACGGTGTATGGTTAAGTAAGTCTGAGGTTTATGATTTTTTTGGTCTTTTCAGGTTTATCTCCTATGCTAAGGGGTGAAGGGTTGAGAGAACTAACTACTCTAACTAATGTCCTAAGTCTAAATTAACTAGCATTAGCATCCATTCCCACTTACCGTACACACCCTGAACTGTGCAACTATGGCTACCAAACGCTAATCGTTACTGGGATTACCACACGTAACACACGTGCTCAAAGTGGTCGTACTAAGGCACCTAACTAGCCTAAGTGTGACGAGCAGCCGATTCCTTGACTAGTCGTACACATCCGTAGATGCTTGTAATCAAGTTGTACTCATCCCACATTCTAGGAAATAAGGGTGAGAGAATCTAATCGCAATGAGTAGCCGATTCCTTGGCTAGCCATACACATTCGTCAATGCTCGTAATCAAGTCGTAGTCATGCCGCGCTACTAGAAAAGCAATAAATAACATTAAATAAACCTATCCATGTACTGCAAGGTTTATCCACAAAGTTCGTCTTTATTGTCGTACACAACTTGCATTCAAGTACAAAGCTGCTGGACTAAAGAACCATTCACTTAGGGGACTCCTACTACGGGCACATGGGAAATATTCTATCTCTAGGGTGATCAATCCGCCAGAGCTTCACTACTTCTAGCCTAGGATGAGAAATGAGGGGAGTCCCGCCTCTTATTTATAGATTTGGCAGCGGACTACAATATCGCATACGCGATATCGCAGGGGACGACGCGATATCTCTTACGCGATATCGTAGGGGATGCGATATCATGGCGGTATGCGATATCGCGGCTTATGCATATCACGTCTCATCATACCCCCATGATTGAATGAAAACTCGTCCTCGAGTTTCTAATAATAATATTGGGAAGGTATGGAATTATTGAGGGGAATGGAACTAATGGGATGACATGTGAACGGATCATTATTACAAGACTTGACAAAACTGATGTTCATGACAACAAGGTTGAACACCTTATTACAATGACATCAAGCCTTTGTTGGCAACTGAGATAGAAAGAGAGAGATAGAAAGAAGTGTCGCTGCTGCCAAAGCCAAGATTGCACTTTTCGTTGTCCATCCATAAGCACGTCATCGATCTTGCTCCTTGCATAGCTGCTTTAGCACTGCTCCATTCCAAGTGTTTGCTTCAGATCCATTCCATTGTTGCATGATTGCCATTTGCACACACAACACAATCATATATTAGCAAGGGTAATTGAATCATTAAGTAAATAATACCTTGCTTTGGTGTAAGTCCATTGGCTAGGTTGTGGTATGGCTAATATGGACCTGGGAAGGTGTAGTAATGATGTCTACCGAAGGTGTAGGGGTTAGGAAGAAAATCAAAAATTTTGGGGCTAGGAGAAAATCAAAAAAAGTGGGCCCCGTACCCCCATGACTAATCGCGAACCTTGGGTAGCGTTAGAATGAAGAAGGGAAAGGAGTAAGAAAGATAGATAAAAAGCGACAATGGAAAACAACAGTGACGTGGATGTCGAGATGGGAATGAACAAAATAATAATTAATTGCAAAATGCTAAGGAAAAGAAGTTAACTAATGCTCCAAATAGGAATGTCAGTGGGTCCTCCCCAAAGCAGGCTCATGCCATTAATGCCCTGACAAACCCACATTCAAAGAGTCCGTAGCCTCTAGGAATGTCTTTTGGATGAAGAGTTAAAGTCTTAATCGCAAGAATTTACCAAAAAGAAAACAATGCATCAACCAAAATATATACACTAATGATACAACGAGCAATGAGATGAATAGTGGAGAGAAGGATGGAGAGAAGAGAAATGGAATGGAATCCCAAGAACAAGGTGGTGTACAGCCCCTTGTGTGTTTGATGATTAATGTGACTTGGCAAATCTCATTCCAACTCCAGGCTCAAACCAACCACTTCCAGTGACTTCGCATTAATGCATTTGGTTAAACCATCCACTTGGATACGAGGATGCATCTCCAAAGAGCCACCACCATTCTGATGAAACAAAGAAGGCAATGGGAAGCGAGAAGGGCCTTAGTTAGAGGGAA
>MNCI01008062.1:188057-371426 GCA_015680685.1 Gnetum montanum | reverse complement strand
ACTACAAGGTTTATCTACAAAGTTCATCTTTATTGCCGTACACAACTTACATTCAGGTACAAAGCTGTTCGAATAAAGAACCGTTCACTTGGGGGACTCCTACTGCGGGCACATGGGAAATATTCTATCTCTGGGGTGATCAATCCACCAGAGCTTCGCTACTTCTAGCCTAGGATGAGAAATGAGGGGAGTGCCACCTCTTATTTATAGATTTGGCAGCGGACTGCGATATCGCGTACGCGATATCGTAGGGACGACGCGATATCATGTACGCGATATCGCAGGGGATGCAATATCGCAGCTTGTGCATATCGCGTCTCATCAATTGTTGAAAGGATTTATTCATGGAAGACCTTAGTCTCCACACTTGATCTTAGAATTTCTATGCAACATGAAGATCCTAAAAGGCTTAAAAAAGACTACAAATCTCTCTACAATAGATGCATTATGAACAAAGAGACTAGGAAGGAAGACAAGCATGTATGCAAGGGGAGTTTGTACGTCATCCATAGTTATCATCTTATAGGCCACTAGTGTAGGGAAAGTCTTTGGAGACTTATACCAAAAGAAAATCAAGCAGCCAAACTTTCCACTCCAACACCCACAATTGAAATGGAGTAAGAAGAGGACTATTCATTTTAGTGAATGGTAAAGCATCCAAGCTATGATGGAACTTTCTTGAGGATTATGGTTGGCACTTATCTTTTTTCCTGCCTCTTTTTGGGTGCTATCCAAAAAGGAGGAGAGATTAAACTACTCAATTAGAATCAAGATGTCATTGTTGATGGATATACTATACTATATTCATATGTACACTTGTGTCATTTAACTTTCACATGTTTCTATGGGATATACTAACCCAATTTCTTAAGTTTTTGACATCACCAAAAAGGGGAAGATTGTTGACCTTTTGGTATGTCAAAACCTTAAGGAAAATGAAGAACATAGATTGATTGTGGTGTGAATGATGAATTTGTAGAGCATGAATGAAAACTCAAGGAAACAAGATCTACAATGAGATGACAAAGTGAACACTACATGGGCAAGATGAGAGCATGGACGAGCATCGATCAAAATGAAAGCTACAAGTCAAATGAAGATGCTTTGAGGATTGGCAAGAAGGCAAATTAATGGAAGAAAGTCTCAGAAGACAAGAAACAAAAGTTGAGGAGATGTCTACTATTTTTAGAAGACATCTCCATCATATAGAAGACATCTTCCTAGAGATGTCTCACAAAAGACATCCCATTTCCAAAGGAGATGTCTCTCCAAAATTGAGGCAAATCTTAGGTAGACATCTCTACCATGAAGAAGATGTCTATACTAGCTGTTAAATAGACATTGTATAAATTCCAAAGATATTTTAGCAACTCAAGGCTATAAAAAACATCAAAATCTTGAAAACGTTATAAGGCATCTTTCACATCAAGCTTCTCATTGTCTACTCTATGCTATTGTACTCTTGTACTTCATTATCACATCATTTGCTTGGTTGTATGTGGTATTGTGCTTCAAAGTACAAGGATATATAAATCTAGTTACATTATTTCCTTATGTCTTTCTATCTTTCTTGTTGCCCTATAGGGTTGATGTGGTTCTTGAGAGAAGGCATCCATATTGAGCTTGTCGAGATCCTACAGGATTGAGTGGTTTTTTAGCATCAAAACACTCTGAAGCGGAGCCCAATTTTGTTAAGATTGTGGGATCCTTTAAACCACATTTTGAGGTTGTTGGAACCTTGTGGGATTGAGTGGTTTCACAATGACGAAACACTCTAGTATAAAGCTCAATGCTTGTACAAGGTGTGATACCCTTCAAACCACATTTTGAAGAAACAAAGTCTAGAGATGTGCATGGATTCTCCTCTCCAAGTGTGGACATACCCAAGTTAAGAAACCACATAAATTTTGATGTGTTTTTATGGCTACAGCTTGTTGATTAGGGACCTTATTCAACCCCCTTTCTAAGTTCTCAATCCATAAGCATTAAGCCCCCATAAAGCCAAATCCTTCTCATGGATCCAAATGGCATTATTAGACCCTTCATTGTTCAAATGCGCCAAGTACTCATGCACTTTTCTACCTATTGTATCCCTAGCTTCCCTTACTTGTAGCATAATTACTTTCCTTGGTGGCTTGGCTAAGTTTGAGTCTTTAAGTACATCCTTGAGGATCTCAAGACTATTCCTCAAGTTTGATGCAATCACATTCCCATGGTATGGGCTCAAATCTAAAACATGAAAAACACAAGAAATAGGCAACTTATTAGGTAAGTCAATCTCATGAGCATTTCAATTGATCTTGGCCCTAATTTGAAATGGATCAATTCTTCTTGACTTGAGCTCGTAGAAGTATACAATCTTTTATCTTTCTTTGCTCAATAAATCTAAACATAATCGCCAAGCTAGAACTTAATTGTCCTCTTGCCCTCATTGATCTTAAAAGATACAATCTTTGTCTTTTCTCCAAGTAAGATTTAAGTTGCTGATGCAATTATCTCATTTTCTCAATAAATTTTGAACTTCAAGAGGCACAATCCTTAAATTTCCTCAACAAATTAACCATTTTTGATGAAAATCCATAATTTGTCATAAAGGAACTTTTACCAATGCTAGAATGGGAAGCATTATTGTATGAGAATTTAGCATGGGCCAACATGTTTTCCCACATTTAAGGCTAATCCTCACATAAACACCTCAAGATCTTCAATAGAGATCTATTTACAACTTTAGTTTACCCATCAGTTTGGGGATGAGAGGCTATGGAAAAAGACAACTTGGTTCCAAGTAGTTTCCAAAGTGATCTCAAAAAATGGCTATTAAACTTGACATCCCTTTCACTCATAATGTTCAAAGAAATGCTATGTAGTCTCACAACATGATGAAAGAATAAATGTGCAAAATGGAAAGAATCACTACTTCTCTTGCATGGAATAAAATGAGCCATCTTGGTAAATCTATCTACTACCACAAGTATAGAATCATGACCAAATCTTATCTTAGAAATATTACAAACAACGTCCAATGAAATACTTTCCCAAAGAGCATCTAGGATTGGTAAAGGTAGCTAATGACCATCTACACCTTTTCCTCCTTTCAACTTTTGACAAGTATAGCATTTGTTTACAAATTTAACTACACCACTATACATACTTGTCCAAAAGTAATTTTTCCTCACCAATTCCAATAGCTTGGTCTTTTCCATATATGCAACCATGTCACTTTGGTATTTCTCTTCAAGGAATTTGTACCTGAAATCATACTTTGGAACACAAATTTTTCCATAAAGAAAATTCTATTTTTCACATGATAAGCTTTCCATTGATTAGTCCTTCCCAATAATGAGGAAGATAATTCCTTCTAAATTACACCAAAATCCTTGTCATTAGGATATAATGAAGCAAAAGAGTCAAACCCTTAAACATTCACATTAAAAGAAATAACATTAACTCTAAACAAAGCATCAACCATAACATTAAACTTGCCACTTCTATGTTTTAAAAAAATAAAATTCTTGTAATTTCTCTACCCATTTCATATGCTTAGCATTCAATTTCTTTTGAAAATTCAAAAATTAAAGTGCTCTATGATTAGAAAATAAAAGAAACTATGATCCTAGCAAGTAATGTCTCCAATGTTTAATGGATTGAAGTATAGCATATAACTCCTTTTCATACACACTATACTTTTGTCTTGCATTCCAAGTTGCTTTGATACCAATTTGATGACGAGCTCCCATGGATTCCATAATGAAAGCTCTCTCAATGTCACAAAATAGTAATTTTGAATAAGAAAAGAAAATGAAAGCTTTATTCTTGGTCAAATGAAGAAATTACAACTAAAAGGAAGCACAAACTCCCAAGGATAGACAAGATATTCAATCAAATTCTCACACTTACTCAATTAAAGAAAGCACACTCTCACATGAATGATGATCAAGTAACCTTGCCAAAACTCTATCTCTCTCTACTCTTTTCTCTCAACTTACCTTTCTCTCCCTATACTCTCTTGACCAAAATGAAGGCCCAAGAGGTCTATTTATATCTTGTCCTCCCTGTCTTTTCATCTTCACTCTTTAAATTCAAATTTTGAATTTAAAAACTCATAGGAAATTGTCTCATGTTCATATGAGATGTCTTGGAGGAGAATGAAGTGTCTTGCTTGAAAATGGATGTTAAAAAAGGAGACATCTTAACTCTAGCTAAGACCTCTTGAAATCATGTGATACATCTTGTTTGAGACATCTTGAGAGTGTGGAGACATCTTGAATGTAGCTTAGATGTCTCGCATGCCAAGGATAAATACAAAGATGCTTATTTTAAGGTATGGAACCTCTGGACACCTCCAAACAAGTCCCCATAGCCCCCAAAACCTCCCTAAACTCATCAAAATAGTCTCCAAACACTCCCAAACATGATAAAACACCCTAGGATCATCATCAATAAAACAACACCAGAAGACAAATACAACAACACACAAACATCTATGTACAAACATATTGAGGATTAGAAATGGGCTAGGTAATGTCCTCATCACCATGGCTAAGTATATTGAACATATTCTTTCACTCAAAAAATTAATGACACATCTTGGATTCTATATTGACATACCAATTAAATTGTATTCACATCAACCATATAAGTTTCCAATGAGCATGTTCTTCACAAAAAATCAATGCACATTGACATAAAATACTACTTCATTAAGTAAGAAGTAAAGGAGGGTAATATCAAATCAATTCATGTGATATCTAATAATTAATTGGCTAATTAACTTACTAAACCTATATTGCATTATAGGCATGAGTACCTTTGTAATAGTATAAGCATTAAGAAGACATTAGCAAAAGGGAATGAAACTTGCATTATACCTTAAAGGAGGGACTATTAATGTTAGTGTATAATGCAAGCCATAACCTAGAATGAAGACAGAAGCTAAAGACATGAATTCATTTTATCTCTATTTATTACTAAAAGTGAAAATGTAATTTTTTTTGTTTTATGAATTGATGGACAAATGTACTCTATTTTTATCCCAATTCATCCTTGTCCTTTCCAACTTTATTATTTTTTACATTAGGGAATGACTCTTTAATGTCCTCTAGTATGGCCTCAATTATTTTCTATATATTCCAAGGCTATACCATGTTGTAATTATCATTTTTTTTAGTAATAAAGTTTGAATATGAATTGTTTGCATCTCATTGCTCTCTCTTTTCATCTTCTTTAAGTTCAAACTTATTAGTTATTCTTAGATATTATTTTTACCAAGTTTGTTTTAGAATCAACTCCCTTAACTTCATCAAGCTATTAGCATCTTCATCATTCATCATCATCACCATTTCATCAACATGACCAAGCTCTCTCATCAAGATCAACATTTCTTACAATTATAATTCAAATTTTTACCATTTATAAGAATAATATTCATTAATACTTCAATCTATTAATCTCATTATTTTGATTAGGTTTTCACCAAATTTATTAGAATTTAACTTCAAAGAGTCATCTTATCAATTACAACATATATGAGATTAGATTAGATGTTTTCTTCTTTGCATTCCAGTGTAATTCACTCAACAATAATTTTGTTTAGCTTTCATGTAAATTATTTAATGAAATTTCTAAATCAATCTTAGATTAGATAATTCTCTTATGATCCCTTGTGAAATATCTAATGTTGATCTAAGCCTTTTTATTGTTACAACAATGGCCACTTCATGGAATATCCTTAAATTAAAAATATGGACTTGATCCTTCAAATGACACTTTCAAAGAAAAAGCAAGTTCTAAAATGAAGGAAGAATAAACAACTAAAGAAATGTTTAATGAAAGGCTACTTTAAACTTGCGTAATTCATGGTAGCATTTTCAAGGCAAAGGATAGTATTCATTTATAAATAAAAACTCACAACAAAGAATTTGAGCTATCAAAAAATTGTTAAGCTAGGACTTTCAAGTCAAGTAAGGCGTTGCACAAGTTCATTCAACTTAACATCAGTAATAGAGCCTGAAAATTAGTTAAAGCTTGTATTCATATTTCTCTAAGTTATAAGTAAGATGAGCATTCTTTTCTTTTTCTTTTTTTCTTTTTTGAAATTGAATCATAGAACTCAAAATCCAATTTCATGGTGACAGGCATTAAAACAAACAGTTAAGTGATAATATAAACCTTCACCTTGAAGGGGAAAGAGCTTTGTTTTAAACAATGATGTTGCCACATTAATTAGTGAGTAGCTTTGTTTTTGGCAAACAAGGAGAAGTGATTATTACTAGATCTAACTCTATGAATTTAGAGATGAATAGAAAAATGAGTAAGTGGGTCTATAAAGAAAAGCATTAATTCATTTTTCCACATAAGCCATGATATGAACTAATGGAATCAAAATTTGGTTATACAAGAAATAGCAAAATGGTTATTCCATCATAGCAAACTAAAAATAAAGCTTAGTAGAGTTGGAAATTGGTCTTATAAAGTGGTTCTATGCGCCATGTTAACTCTTCAACATTCAGCTATTACATCACTTCAAGAAGAAAGAACTAATTCATGAAGCAAAAGTTAACCTCTACAAAGAAGCACCTCTCATAAAGCTTAAACAAAGAAGCTTGAAACCAGCTCTACCATGTTAGCTTGTAGAGGAGCTTCGTAGAACCAAAATTTACCTCTACAAAGAAGTTGGGAATTAGCTTTACCATGTCAACCTCACTAGCTCATAAAAGAGGTGTGTACATCTTAAAGATGATTCTATGAAGAAGCTTCAACACATCAGCTAGTATAGGAGCTTCGTAGAATAAAAAAATGACTTTATGAAATAGCTCTACCACATCAACAAATATATAGAGCCTAGCCTTCGATGTCTAGTTTGTCATGTAATCTATGCCACATCAACATGTGAAATGTAAGCCTACCATGTCAGCATCTCCACATTAGATTCTCGATAAAGAGCCAATTTTGAAATGACCTACCATGTTGGCATAAGGGAAGAACTTGAAAAACCAAAGATTAGCCCTACAAAGTGGTTCTACCATGTCAACTCTATCAATATGGCTAAGGCTCATTAAGCTTAAAGGTTCTAATGAGATTTACTTCACAATGTTAGTAATGCAAATTAGCTCTACCATGTAAGCAGTTCTATCACATTGACCTGTAGAGAAAGCTCATATAGTTGAAAATGGCTCTATGAATAAGCTTTACTAGGTCATGTCACATTTAGCCACATAAGCTATTAAACCTTGATTTTTAGAGCCAAAGATGGATTCTATAAGATTACTTCATGATCCACACTAGCTTGTAGAGGATCTTTGTAGAACTAAAAAATGACTCTACAAGAAACCTCTACAATGTCAACACTTCTACTAAGTTAGCTTTAGGAGAACGTGTAGTGTTTGTAGAGTCGAAAAATTCAACCTTATAAGCTAAGCTCATTGCATCTTCTGCGTAAGCTCACAGAGTAAAAAATGGCTCTATGAAGAAGCTCTAACACATCAACCCCCTGCTACATCAGCCTATAAAGTTGATTCATAGAGCCAAATTTGGGTTCTATGAAATAGCTCTACCATGTCAGCTTGTCCAACTTTAGCATTCAAAATCAGCAAAAATTTCATCTATATGAAAAACCATCATCTAGATAGCTCCATCTGCCATGTAAACTCTATAACTCCATCTTTTTCTAGCTATGCCAAGTTACCTTGTAGAAGAAGGTTTGTAGAATCATTTTTTTTTCTATGACCAAGTTTTGCCAACTTAGCATCTACCACATTAGCTCATAGAATTAGTTTGAAATGGTGAACTTCTACTCTACAAAGAATATCTTTCAAGTCAGCTACAGTCATCACACCTTGATAGACTAGCTTGAAGAAAGGACTCATATAGAGAAAAAGTGATTCTACAAAATAACTCTTCCATGTCAACAAGTATATCAAGTTTGGTCCTTGATGCTTTATTTGCTACATTAGCAGTTCCATGTTAGCATTGCCATGTCAATGATGCCACATCATCATCGTCACATTAGACTCTTGGTAAAGGGACTAGGCTGAAGAGCCATATTTCCATTCTACAAAATGGATACACCACATCAATGTAGCCACATCAACTTGTAAAGGTAATTTGTAGAACTTGAAGACGATTCTACGAAAACACCCTACATGCCACATCACCTTCACAAATCCACTCTACCGACTCTACAAAAAAGCTTAACTTCATTAAGCCTTATCAACTTGAAGAGGAGATTTGTAGAACCAAAAAAAGTGGTTCTCCAAAGTGGCCCTTCCATAGAGTGTGACATCCCATTCCTTGATATCATGGCAAACATCAAATATATGTTATATTATACATTATGTGTAAGAAGATAATATACCAAATGTCAAATATATGTAATATTTGACATTATGCATAAAGAAAATAATAGGAAAAATATAGAAGGAAAGAGTAAAGAATGCTTTATTAATATGAAATGGTGTATCTAGATCATGCTCTGAGAGTGTTCCTTAGGATTTTCTTCCTTCGACATCTATCTCTTAGAGGCAATCCAACATTACCATCATGGTTAGGCCTACAACTGGCTAGAATGGATTGTCAATCCTCTTCTTGTCCTACTTTAACTAGCTCCCATGACTTACCTTTCTCAGCTCCACCACTCCATGCTGGCATGACCTCTAAGCCTAGGTATAAATACCTTAGGTCAAACCCCCAAATGTCCCCTTGAGAGACACAATCATTATTACAACACACCCTTTCAAGTCTTAATTACAACTTTCCTTTTAGATCTTATTATACTAATCTCACGATTAGTTATGAAGAGATACCATCTTCATTATGTAGCAACATCATTTGGGAATGGGGACATTACACATGGGCACCTAAGATGAGCTACACTCATAGAACCTAAAAATAGTTCTACATGAAAGCTCTACTTACATGACAACATTCCACCATGTTAGCTCATAGAACCAACTTGTGGGTGTTAAGATCAGCTCTTCCAAATAGGTCTGCCATGTTAGCCAAACCCACTATGCCTTGCCACATCAACATGCCCCACAAGAATAAGTAGATGTAGTGCAGTTTCATCTAGATGGAAAATTTTCATCTAAATAACTTCATCCACTAGGTTAGCCCCACGACCACTATTCCATGTCAATACTAAGGGCCTATAGAAGCTATTCACTCCACTATGTAGCTCAACAAGATGCAATGTAGTGTAAGGAATGAAATATTACCTCTACGAAGAAGCTCCACAATCATTCTACCATGTCAACTCCTCCATATAACGAACAGAAAATAGCTCTACAAACAAATTCAAAAATGCTCTATGCTTGAGGTTAGCTAAAACAAAAGCTATAAACAAAGTTTGAAGCCAAGATAGAGCCACCACCATTAAATCATAGAGCTACCATAAACACATGAAGTTGTCATTTAAGTACAAAATCGCTATTAATGCTCAAAACAAAGAAATGTAGGAATTTTCAATTTTACTTAGAGCTGAACTAGCCTTAAAAGAATGGTCATTATCTGAAAAAGAATGAAGTTGTTATCAAAATTATAGCTAAAATAATTCAAAGCTCAAATTAAGGTTCAAAACCTATGCAAAAGTTTCTTGATAGTTTTAACAAACTTCCTAACTTAATCAATTATAGGAGAAACAAGTGCTCAAAGAAGCTTGATAAAGCTAAACCATATTCATGAATCAAGTCGTTAAAACTTATTAGAATCATCGTTGAAATCAAGGTGGGAACTTCTTTAGCAAAGATGAATGAATTTACCAACCAAATCAATTTCAAAAGAAACAAGCATCCAATGGGTCTTTAGAGAAGTTTAATGATTCTAAATCATGTTCAATGAATTAAGCTTTCTTGTCAATAATGGAAGGTATCTCAACAACTATCAATTAAAGGTCTAGAAATTTAGAGAATGAAGAAAACTAACTGAGCAACTATCTAATAGCTTGCATTTATAGAATATGGAGTTTTAAATTCCTATAATGGTTGTAAGTGTCGGAGGCTACTATAAAAAGCCCAAAGTAGATTTATTTAAGGAACTTTTTGGAGGGTGACATCTAGGAGATTAGAAATAGGATCAAGACTGTTCAGCAGAATGACATTTTAAACAAGTTCTTCTATATTTTTTAGCTTATTCATTTAACTATAATTATAGTTGGTTAGTTTTTCCTTTCTCTTTAGCTTGAAAGTTGCATAGTCACACATCAATGGACTATTAGTTTTAGAATAGGCTATTTTCTCTGTGAGCAGAGGTTTAGCTTATTTTTGTTATTCTAGTTAGATGAGATAGCTTTTATGAGTGTCAGTCCTTAACCAATCTAGCACATAACTTTTCATCTTCATGTATTTTCTAAATAATTTTATCTCCTCATTTTTGGCTCTATTTAGCAAAGCTTTTGTGGATTTACTTTTGGGAAGTTTTCTAGCATATTAGAATTTGAAGTTGATGATTTCTATAAAATCATTCATTCATTATATGTGTGTTGTGCAAGGAATAAAAGCTAGATTCATAGGAAAGATAATCAACTCTCTTAAATCATGCTAAAGGACAACTATAGGAGATAGATATCTGGTACATATAGAACTTAGATTTTTAAATTTTCTCTTCCTATTTGCCTTGATAAATCTTGCTTGTTATATACCTTGAGTCACATTCATCTTAATAAAAACTAGTTGAGGCCATTTGGGGGCATTTGTGCCTTGGTGGTACTAGGGACCAGCAACCACCTAAAATGAGTTTATAAAAGGTGTTCCTTATGGTAGAATTGATTCCATTTCTGCTATAATACTTTTATAACTTATGATTGAAATTCTAGCCATTGATGCATTGATCTTGATTTTCAAATTTTTTGAATTTGTAGAATTGCAAAATGTATTTTCCTTGTAGTTTAGATTAATGAACCTCTAGTCAATTGGCTTATCTTTTATTCTTATTTCAAAATATTAAGTTATTGATGGTTTAAAAAATAGGGCTAGTTGAGTTAATTGGGATGACCAATTTAAGCATATTATGAACAAAAAACTTAAAGTTTGGTCCTTATCTTAATTGGTGTAACTAGATCAACTAGTTGACCAAACTAATAGAAAACTAAAATTGATTTTATCTTGGATGGGTTGCCTGGTGCCTGAAAAATTTGATGTAAAAAGACATTATGACAAAGTGATAAATATCATAGTCTAATATTGGTTTATCTTGGTATGTCTAGGTTATGTGTTGAAACCATAAAAAAACCTTTGAAATGATACTATAAATTGTGACCTTATGGTCTTAATATCAAGTGATGCCTTATTAAAAACAAATTGAGTAGCTTCTACCACTAGTGTTATGCTTAGATTACAATGCAAGATAATTTGTCGTGTGATATAATTTTAAACTTTGGTTGATAATATTCGTAAGATTTTCTAGATTGGTGGGGATATAAACCTAAGAGTCTCCATGACATAGAGTGATTAATATGATTGTTTAGAGTGGTTAGGAAATAAACTCAAGAGTCCCAATGGCACAATGTGTTTGATATGATTACCTAGATTAGTAAGAAAATGAACTCAATAGTCTTGATAAGACAATGTGATTAATATGATTACCTAGCTTGGTGAGGGGATGAACTATTAAAATGATAAAAATATCGATAGGTAATAGAATATGAAGTGATTCCCAAGAGTCCTAATGGATTAGCATAATAAATTAATAAAAAAAACTACTAAGAATATCGTAATTGCACATTGTTATAAACTTTTATGACACATATGATAGATCCAAAGTCTAAGAATATTATAGTCAGCTAATGGATTTTAAAATTTGAATTAATGAATATATTATAAAAAGGAATCTTCCAAAAGATTTGTAGAATGGAGGAAAGTGAAAGAAGTAACTTAGTTGTGTAATGGATTAGTACATTTGACTTTGGATCAGAAGATTATGGGTTTGGCTCCCACTATGATTGAAAGGATTTTAGGGACTACCACTTGGAGTGATGGTAAAGTGCTTATTTCTCAAGTTGTAAGACCTAGGTTTGAGCCTAGATGTAACTACTTGAAAGATGTTTGACTTTCACTCATTCATTGACCCTACCAAGATCCCATCTTATTGAGATGAGTATTGAGCCTCTAGATGTTGATCCTTGAGAAAGTAAAATAAGTGAGAGAAGAAGGTTTTATAGAATTTTGTGATGCAAGAGATAATGTAATATTTACCAAAATTAAATATTCAAAATACTTTACAAAAAAGATATAAAATGTCTTTAGTGTAGATTTTCAAACATTGATTGATCAATAGTAGATAAAGTAAAGGTGTTATACAATATATCTTTCTTTAATAAATTTAACATTTTTGGTATTGCTAAGACATCAAAAACTAAAGATTTTTTAGAAACTTTTGTTTCAAATTTTTCTATTTTAGTTTTTCCTTATAAAATAAACGCAAATTGTGAAAGACCTTTCAGAGGTTTGGTTGTTTTAATTTGAAATTATTTTCATAAGCAAGTTCAAATAAAAAGGTAGATGAATATAATTAATATGTTTAGTTAAAAATATTATAGCAAAAATATTTTTTATTCTTAGGTTTTTGCTACTTTAGACCTAAAGAAGCTACTCTCTATGCATAAGAAGCTTTACCATGTAATTTTCCCTTTTAATCCCTTAACATGCATATTGCTAGTTTTGCTCAAAGAGGAAAAATTTACATATATGATGACTCTAATGCTAGAATTCATTCTAATTAGATCCTTACTAGTCACTAGAATCCTCAAGGATTTTTAGAATATGAGAAAACTACAAAATGGAATCAATGCTCTGAAGATAAATAATTTAATTGCAAGAGAAAATATCAATTAGATTGGAGATAAGAACTAGATCTATTAGTTCTAAATGAAATTAATAAACACCCAAAAGCATGTGGCTTTACTTTTATAGGATCACAAGACAACTCTAGTATTGAATTTCCTCTTTCTAGTCCAAAAAATTTTAGCAATATAAAATGTTTTGAAGTAGGTGAAGAAATAATTGTATGTTATCATCACCTTATACACTTGATTGTATTAATAGATACATAACATATTAGGTGTTCCAAAAGGCCAAATCACTTTAGAATAACTACAAAAATTAAAGATGATTTTTCAAATAAAATTTAGAAGATATAAAAACTATAGCTAGAGCTATCCTAAATATTCTTGAAAACTAAAATACAAAAAATTAACAATGGTTTGATGAAGAATGCAAGATAGCTAGAATTTTATTAAAAATCCAAAAGTTCTTGTGGATCAAAATGGACATCCTAATGGGAGAGAGTTGAATAAGATGTACACAAAAATTTAGGTACCTTCCGTCATAAATCTAACAATTAAATCAATGAAATCAAATTCAAAAAATAATCTAATCTAATCTAGGCTAACAACATGCATAAAAAAATGCAAGAATGAGCACACCAAATTTATAGTGATTTAACTTGGGTTTAGTCTACTTCACAAGTGCTATTCAAGTCTCCACTTCCCTTAGGTTTCTTTTAGCTCTGAACTCATCTTCAAGTCACAATATTATTTTTAAGGGATTCAAGTATCCCTCTTATACAAGTGAGATTTTCAAGTGACCAATTCAAGTGTTATATTGCTACTTAGTACTCTTAAAGGGGATGACCTATTGATAAGGAGGCAACTTGTTTAAGACCATTCCTAAATAAAGGGGAAAATCCATTGCTGCTGAAAAACTTTAAAAATTACATTTTTTTATGGGTGCCACCCCTAAATTTGTTTTTAAAAATTTATTCAAGGGATGATCCCTCCCCAAAAACCATGAATTTTTGACCAACTTTAAGAAGTTGTCCTATCCAAAAGAGGCAACTTGTTGGGGATCTTAAGAACCTTTCAAAATTTTATCTAGACTACATCAACCAATCGATCTTGGAGCTTAGATGTGGTCTAGAAGTGTTAAGAAGATGAGAAGAAAGAGTGGATTTCTAGCGATGGATTTCTTAAATTCAATCAAAGCATTCACATCATTGAGAGCAGCCTTTGCATCATCATGATGTGTGTGAGCTTTAACAACATAAAGGAAGAGCAAGCAAAGTAGAAGAAGAAGAAGAAGGAATGAAAGAATCAAAACAACAATAGAATAAGACACATCTCTTTGGGATGCAATTAGAGTAGAGAAAAGTGATACTTTGTTGACTCATGGTGTAGTGCACTAAACTACAGCAAAATTTATAAAGTAGGCAATGTTAAAAGTGTTGCATTATTACAAGGTAGTTAGGCATTGCATCAATTCACACTAGAATGTTGATTGATTCTAGTAGACTTTGCTTTTCATTTCACATGAAAGGAAGATTGCATGGATATCCTTTTTGGCTAATGAGACATAGTAATTATTGCACAACCCATCACCATTTTCATCACCATAGTATGGTAGATTTGATTCACTAAACAAGAGTATTTTGTCACAAGGAGCACTAAATAAGAGTGTTTTATCACAAGGTTCATCTACTATTTCCATACTTGGAAGTGTAAATACCAATTGAACTCAAAACCGCCTCCTTAAGAAGTGAGTATCTACCAAGGAAATTATCAACAAGTTAAATCTTTAGTGTGGCCCAGTAAATAATTGTCTTTATCTAATATCTCTCTTTACCTTGAGGCATGATGCTTGATAAGCTTTGTTTATCATAACATGTTTGTGCCTTGCAATGTAATTCATTTCTTGTATTAACATCTATAAGTTTGAATATAGCATGAATTTTTTTGGATTATACAAAGCACTTTATCTTTCCCTACAGACAAGGCTTAATGCATTATATTTCTGAAACATAAGAAGAATAATACCCATATTGACCATTAATCAAATTGATTTATAAAAAAAAATTCCAACCATAAAAAAGTCCATGTTAATGGCTTCCACATTAGAATAGCCATAATGGAAGCAATAGGCACCACAAGGATTGGGCTTGGATGCATATAATTGGGTGTTATTTTGCCTAATTAAGATTTTTGTTCTATCCATGTAGAAGCCATAGATGTTGCAAATGCATTGTTGGTGTAGGATTTGCTTGATTAAAAATAATTGAATAATGTTGCTTTCAAAATTAAAATAAATATTCTCCCAGGAAAATAGCCTATCCATTTAAAGTAAAAGCAAAAGATACAACACAAAAATAAACCAAATAAAATGGATTGGTTTATGGTACTGGGTAAGAGAAAATATTAAATATCCTTTAAAGCCTATCAACTTGAGAGAAAAGTAGCATGAAATGAAGAGAATCTTCAACAGTCTTACAAAATGAATAAGATTGACATGCACTAAAAGTTGTAACCTTCAATCAAGTGCTAGACCATTGTGTAATAAAGAGTATAGAAAAAGGTTACCTTAGGATGCCTTCATAAAACCTAAAGTTACTTGCACATAATCATCCATGGACCATTAGATAATTGAATATTCTAGAGCTTTTGAATTTTATGCTTACATTTCATACTCAATTTAATGTGCTTATTGAAAAAGGAGAATTTTATTTGATCAAAAAGGAGCATTGTTTGGCCATCTCTAGCCATCAAAGCATTAATCTCAAGATTTTTAGGTTAAGGTGTCCATACTTTGATATGTTGAAATAAATAATTGAATAAATCTTGTAGAAATATAGGGATTTATGCATGCCTTCTTAATTCATCCTATAAAGGATTAGCTGGTTGGAGTAGATTGTTGTATTGAATAAAACCCAATATGATTAGCTTCACCAAAGGAAGACCACAAACTTGGGCTATTGACCAACCCTTTTACTATAGGTGTCCACTAGATGTAAGTAGTTCCTAAAATATCTTGTGACCAACTTGGAGGATTCTAAGTTACAATATTTTTAGGGTGTTGGAACCCCAAAATAGTTGTAATATAGATACACCCAAGATTGGAATTTCAAATTATCAAAATGTATCATAAATTTTTGGAAAACGCATTCTTTACTTAGAAAGGAATCACCAAGCATTCTTATTGATCAACTATTATATTAAATCTAAGTATCACTAAATTTGAACCTTTCTATATATTTTTTTTATACATTATTCAATTTTTAGCATCAATATCGTTGGGACTTTCTCCTCAACAAATTTAACAAAACAAATTAAAACATAATTATTTATTGTAAAGATTGTATTATGACTCTAAATACTTGAACCAAGTGTTTACTAAATATATAAATATTAATTATTTTCAATTAAATAGTATACATTTTTATACACTTAAGCATTTTAGGATGCTTTTACAATTTAATGTTGTGTATTTCACTCAAAAAGTAGTAAAAAAATAGTAAAAACTCATAATTTCTACATCAAATTCTAAGTCTAGATACACCCCAAAATATATAGTCCAATGAGAACATTATAACTTAGTATTGCCCAACAAAATAAAACCCTTGACTTGGAACTTTCAAATCAAGAGTCTTAACACACCTTTTCATGATAAACGACACCTTTCTTACTCTTAATTCTTAAAATCTTATTAGATTCGATTCATATTCTAGTATCTATGTGATTTGATAGAGATTTTAATTTCAAATGGATAATCACAATGAAAAGGTAAAATCAACTTTTATTAGGGGTTACATAATTAAATATTATCTATTAAAATCAAACTTATAATTTGGAGTTTTCAAAACAAGAGTTTTACCACCAAGTCCATAACTTATTGCTTTCTTTCTAATAAATTACTAGTTATACTTGGAGGATTGTTATGTCTTGCTTAAGTTTTGAAATCTTACAATCAAGCTAAAGCATCATTAAATTCATGTAGCAAATTAATCAACTTTTATTCATCATCTACATTTAAGTGTGTTTCTATCTTAACATGATGTTATTGTCCTTTATTTTGAATTACATCTTTGTTTTGGTTAATGTTTTTCTATTAGCATTTTTTAAAATGTTTTATTTAAATTACATATGGTAATGGATCCTTGTCCATGTGCCAAAGTCAAAAGATACCATTTTAATTACCTCCTTGTAAAGAATTTGTTTTGCACAAACTAATTATTTCAATTTCTCATACCAAGTTCAAGATTTTAGCTTATCATTTTCTTAATTCCATTTAAACTAATTTTAATAAATGATTTAGCTAATTCATTACCTTGAGGATAATATTATTTAGTATATTGAATAATAATAATAATTCATCATCGTAGCTTTGTCCCAACAAAATGGGGTTGGCTATTCATGGCTAAAGCAATGTGTTCTTAACATTCTATTTAAATAATAAAAATAGAAACAAGATTTCTTAAATATTCTATTTAAATAATGAAATAGCTATAAAATCTTAGGAGATAACAATGAGGTATTAGCCTAGTGGTAAGGGTCTTGGCCTCCTAATCCTAGGTCACAGGTTCAATTCTACTAGGTAACATTAAGTTATAAATAAGAAAACTTTCATAAGAGGAATTCTAAAACTAGTCTAGAAAAACATTGGAGATGGTGGACATGATGAAGCATCCCTTTTGAGCTAAAACTAGAAAATGGAATAATGAGCACCATGAAGAAATAATATGCTAATTGTGTTTAGTAGAAGATGACTAACATGCATAAGTATGATGTTGTGGAACAAATTTCTTCAAAAGAAAATGATAAATCTTTAGTCTATATTTATATGAGTTATTCAAGCTACCATTGTTGGTTTTAGTTTAGGATATATAAGCAATGTTCAAGTTACGTAAGTACTACGCACATTTGTTATGCTACTAATATATTTCGCACATGTAAATTTTTTTTTTTTTTGATAAATCCTTTGGGATATATAGACATACTAAAAATATTTTATATAAAATATAATGCCCATTTTGTAAAAGATCATACCTCTATGATAGGTTGTAAAGGATCCAAATTTTTGTTGTCTCTTTCTTTAAATATTTAGCCTTGTGCATAAGTTTTAAAAATATTATGCACATTCATGATCATTGTAGGTTAATAATAACAAGCTCATGGAATCTTATTCATTAGTAAACGATGCTTTGGGTGGCCTTCCTCATGTAGTTGTTTAAAAGCATTGAATGCTTACATTTGATTAAGATATTTAAGGTAGGTTCCTTCAAAATTTTTCCTAAACAATTCTCCATTGATTAAAGCAAATTTAAAAATACCTGGTCATTAAATTTTCTTTTCTAGATAGATCCAAAAGATAATGATGTAAGGTTAAATAAAATTTAGTGTCATTGTAACAATGATTATTTAATTGATTAGATGCAAAAGGAATACAATTATCTTCCTAGCTAGAGACAATATGGAGGGGTAATTGTTCATGTACTTAGAATTTATTTTGCTTTTCTAAATTAAAAGCTCTAAGATGTCACCATTTTAGAGTAATGATATGGTGCTTCTTTTTCAAGTTGTAAGACTTAGGTTTGAGCCTTGGCATAGCTACTTGAAAGATTAAGGCAGAATAGAAGGCTGTAGATGGATCAACCATGGGTACAATATGTTAAATTGGTAATAAAAGGGATACAGAATAAAGTTTAAAATGAAAAATCAAAGAAGAATTAAAAAAAAAAAAAAACCTCCTTTGGAGTCCGAAAACGGGGCATATCTCCAAAATCGTACAAGCACTCCTTGAGAGCATCCTGCAAATTTACAAACATCACCTTCAGTTCGTTAATTTTATTTACTCATGTATGAAGATGGGAAGGAATTGGTAGCGAATATATATAATGGAAAGAAATTACAACTTGATTAACCTCTACCTTTCATTCCTGAAATGGGAGTACATAACTCATCTAACCAATACGGTAAGGCTATGAACAATGATGATGACCGGCGAAAATGAAGATTTTAGTGCCCTGAAAATTAGGAGAAACGAAATCTTGGTGGGGATGTACTTAGCTTCCTTGAAAATCAGGGAATTTGACTTTAACGTAGAACAGATTTTGGTTGGGCTATGTGGCTTGCCTACGAAACTGACTCACGGGTTGCGTTTCTGCCCCGTCATCTTTTTTGACCAATCGCTGGTTTTCCGTTGATACAGATAGAGGTACCTCTTTGGAGCTTTTCGTTAGATTTTCTTCAGCCTTGTTTAGTGAGGAATTTATCTAAAATTAAACATTAATTTCAATAAGAGACAATGTCCCAAAAATAAGGTTGCGGATGCTGCAAGCAGAGATTGAGCCTATAAACTGTAGTTGCCGAACAAAATTGAAATTTATTTTGATTCCACCTACAAGCATAGCTCAATTCCAGAACTTACAAATTGCAATCATCATGCTCCCTCGTTACATTGCCACCATAATACGGATTAATCAAATTTGTAGGTGAAAAAAACATTGTGTTTAAATATTATGGATTAATTGAAATTGAAATTGGAATTTTATTAAATCTTTTGAGCTTTTGAATTTATTGGACTGTAGCAATATACACACTTTGAATTTTGTAAACAAAACTAAAAAAATTACTAAGTGTTTTTATAACATTTATAACAAATAAACCAAATTTACAATAACTAATATCCCATTTATATCTAATTTCCACAACTATATCATTGGTTCTATCTTTTTTAAAAATACCTGATTGTTCAATGAATAGCCTGCATTTGTTTTGTTTTCTTGAACATGTTTTTATCCTAGCATGCTTTTTGTTTTCTTCAATGTTTCTCTAATTATCATGGACCAAATGCAATTGAGAATTTCTCAAGTAGCACTGTGAAAATAAATAGTGCATCAAGGATAAAGATTTTGCAAATACTTTAATTTTCTGTTACAATGCACTTTCTTTGAGGGAGTACTGGAGGTGCCATTAATTACATTAGCACTAATATTAGACATGAAAAGAATCAAATCAGGGGAAAATGGAAAGGAGGAAGGGCAAGACTAAAAAGTGAAATATAGGAAAATAAATAAATGTTATGGGGGCAGTAATATCTACTTATCTAGAATGCTGTAGGTGAAACAACAATTTAAAATTTTGTGGGTTGGTCGTAGTGGGGCTATATAGTTGCCCACTCCTGGAATAGGACCGCTAGGCAGCTTAGAGTAAATCAAAGATTTGTCTACAGAAACAAACATCAACAAGTGATTAACATGAAGCATCATCCTGTTCTTTTTCATCAACTCATTCTCTTCCCTGGTGCTGTTGATCTACAGTGCACAGCATCACCAACAAAATCACCAACAAAATCATGGCCACCGCAAACTTCTGCCTCATCATTGCAGGAGTTGCAGGAGGAGTTGGGTTTGAAACTGAAAGCTTTGATGCCACCGAAATGTACTGCTACACATAGCCAATACGGTACATCAGTCATGGCGTAAACTTTGGTTTAATCCTTAGTTTCAATATGCCTCGTGCTCTTGCGTTTGCACAATAATTTGAAGGTCATGCCTATCATAGAACGGACTGGGAAAATTCAGAGAACGGACTGGGAAAATGCATATCATAGACAGTGTCTTAAATACCTTGGAAATGCGGTTAGTGGAATTCACGGATCCAATGCAATACAATAAAAGCGCACAGAGGATTTCACTAGCTTGTAAATTCGGTAGCTGTACTTAGTTAAAAAGGCTGTTGAATGTTTCTAAGTAGTAAGGGATTTGATTTTTATTTATTTATTTACATTAAAAAGTGAATTTTGTTATTAACTCGCATCCCGGGTGAATACACTAATTTTATGAGTTTGTATTTACTAGAAGCCGTCAATGTTCTTTTCAAACGAAAAGCAATTTATCATTTTAGGTGGTTCGAGGTACAGTGTGCATTATAATATGTTTTTAAAGTTCTTTAAAAGTATGATGGTCTATAGGTGTTGTTTGGGGTCCTCTCCCAAGTCTACCTGAAACAGGATACAGTAACACGTTATTGAGTAGTTTAGGCCACTTTTGTTAAAAAATAGATGTATTTTGGTTCGGCAGCGCCAGTTTCCCCAGGGTCCAATTCTAAAACCTTAGATCAGAGCATCCTGCTTCGGACCTTTTTCCGTTCTCTCAACCGTCTTAGATCAGAGCATCCTGCTTCGGACCTTTTTCAGTTCTCTCAACCGTCTTTGTTTGTTTGAGGATGCGACATCCATTACAATTAAGTTTAGCAGGATGTTCTGGGTTAACAGTCCTGGGACACGTTAGTGGGTATATATGTTTAAGAAACGCTCCCTCTGCTGTTTCCAAGTTCTGGCCTCGCCCACAATGCCAACACTAATGCTATTTACAGGGTCGGCAATTAAGTAAACATCAATAATCATCCAGTCCAAAAAGCCCAGAAGAACGTAAAGAAGAAAAAATAAGCCGAGTGGTAAGACTTTGATTTGAATGCGCGGAGTTATATAGGTAGGTTTGATTTTGATGGTGACACTATATGATATGGGGTAAATATTCTTTTTTTACGTAAACGGGGACATCCAGGCTTGTAGCACAACCCCTACCTAGCCAAGATGAGTATTTTGACTCTGGTGAGGGGTAAATATTGTAAAAAAAAAAAAAAGTTTTAGGTTTAATTTTGGTAGATAAAGTTGACTATTTCAAGCAAAGGTTTGCTCAGGTAATGCTTTTCCTGTTAGGTCACTTTGTTGTTGATTTTTAACGTTTAATTATTGAATGCATTTTCTAAGTTGGATGTACTTTAAATCTGGGTCAGAGTCTTGTTATTAAAAACAGAAAAGGATTTCCAAGTTGCCTTGTTGAATGTGTAATTGTGTATTAGTTTAGACTTTGTGTCATACATTCTTCTGTTGTTCCTCATCGTTGCAGTTTAAATCAGGAGTGAACCTTGACTTAATAGCTAGAAAGTCGCATTTATAAGTATTATGTTCCAGAATCAAGTCCACTTATGCCATTGTGGTATAGTAAAAAAATATATACTCAAGTTGGTGTTGACAAAACAACTGGCCATACATGTTAGTGTCACATCATGGGAGAAATGCAATGATGAATAAATAAAATTAAAATCATACAATTTCATGTTTTCTTGGTATCCGTCTCGCACCAAAGCATGCTGTTATAATTTGACCAGTTGGTATTTCTTCAAATTTTTCTGCTTTATGTCTAATGGTTTGTAACAAATCTGAGTTAAAAATTTAGTAGTAATCACAAGTTAAGAGTGCATCATAGTTCATTTCAATGGTGAGTTATACCTGTTCAACTTTCTTATACATGATAATGAGGTATTATGTTATAATGACATTTACTCATGTTATTCAGGTAACAAACCCTGCTATTGATTATTTAAGGGAAGGGTTAGTAATGTCTTTGGAGGTCAACCTTGGGAAATGAGAAAATACCTTGGAAGTGGCACCTAAGAATGCTGCACAGGTAGGGTTGTTTTGAAATCCTTTAAATTTTTGAGTTGTCAGAGAAGCAGAACGTTCTTTCTTGTTTTTTTAACTTAACTTGATATTATATATACTGTTTTGGTACAATTACGAGACTTTTATGGTTATTTGTTTTTTTACCGGTAACATTATCTAGTCCTGTCCTAAATGAGGGTGAACTAGATCTATTGAAAAACAATGCATTTCTGAATGCTGGTCAACTTCCGATATTCTTCCATGTGGGCAAAAGCCTTGAAGGGTCATTAGAAAAGGCATTGTACCGCCTTTGTGAAACAGCAGATCAGGCTGTTTAGAGTGGCTCACAGCTGTTGATCCTCAGAGATCGTGCTGATGGGTTGGTAATGATTACTTTTTTCTTTAATTTGAAACTCTTGCAATTTATGTGTCCAACAGTTTGCATCCCAAATTGATGTTCATTTAAGATATTAAAGAACAATCAGCTTTTCTTGAAGAGAATTCTCTTCCCTTATCTTTATTTAGGTCAGATTTCAGCTTGATTAAATAAATCTATACTTTTCAAGAGTAACTAAAAAGAATTATCACCTGGAGCCTTAATGCTCATTCTGCTAAGTAGGGTCTTGGGAGGGTTTGTAGATGAGCAAAAGTCTAACCTCTTTAAGTGACTGTGCTCAGGCTTGAACTCACATCTTTTGACTTGAGAAACAAAAATCTTACCATCACTCCAAATGACTCTCTACCTTTCAAGAGTAGCTATATAAATAAAATGAAACAATTATACCCTGAGATTCTTTATTTCACAATCATGTTCAGGTTCTTGTTATGAAAGATCTATTAGCTACTGCAATGTGTGGTGTATATTAATGTTATTTGACCTTTACACTAGTCGTTCTATTTTTGGTGATTGTCAACGTCATGGCTATTCTTAGCTTTTAATATAAGTGATTGAACTTATGAGCTAAAAGCATGGTAGCGTTGTTCTGCTTATACGTCTCTGAAACATTTTTCCAGAATTCATTACCAAATTTTTTTAAAAATAAAAGTGGTGCAATTTTAGTGCTAATGTTAACTGTTAATGGACAGTTAACAAATGCATCCTTGATCATCCAATCTTCATTTTTCATTTGAGCACTGGCAGGAGCAGACTCGGTTGAATTTGGAATGTTTCTTCTTGTTAATTTATTCTTAATAGACAACTAAATGATCCTCTCTAGTCAAATCCAAGAATGCCACTTGCTCATAGACATTTTGATAATCTTCATCAAACACCTCAGTAATCTTCATAATGCAATTTGCTTTGAAAACCTTCATAATGCAACTTGCTTTGAAAACCTTCAGAAATTTCTTGGATTGAGAATACTAGCCTTCGAGATGTGAAAGTCTGGAGCTAATGCAAAGACAATGAAGAAATATGCAAGTGTAGAATGCAGAAGAAACATTTCAAAAGAAATGCATTCAACTGATTCATCCAGTATGTCATAAATGGAGAGAGTAAGCACCTCTTTATATGCTGTTTTAGGGCTAACTTTTTTGGTAACTGCAAAACGGGACCCACTCAAACTGCCAAACTTAATGATAAACTTTATGTGGGTCAACAGAAAACATATGGATTGCTGCACTGAATGAAATATATTTTCTTAAAGACAAACATTGAAAAATCACCAATCAGAACAAGGTATGTTATAGCCAAATTTCAAGACAATCAACAACTGTTAATTATTTTTAGAAATATCTCTTTTATTGCTATCATTGATGGTTCTGTTCTGAATTTAGTCATGTGGTTGCTCACCACAAAACAAAACAGGGCTTGTTGGTGGAAAGCTCAAAATTAATCCATAATCAGTAATTACTTTTATAAGCATTTTTATTTGAGCTTTAATCAACCATGGGATTTACAGCTCTGTCATGAATATAAATGTGATTTCTCATTCAGCTAATTAAATATGTTAGTTGGCACTAACATTTTTCATACAACGTTGTACTATTATTCTGATACTAATGAAATTTTCAGGTACCTACAAGGCCTGCAATTCCAATACTGCTGACAGTTTGGATCTGTTCATCAACATCTTATTCAAAGTGGTTTGTGAATGTCTGCATCAGTTGTTTTTAATACAGCACAGTGCTTTAGTACTCATCATTTTGCATGTCTAATAGGATACGGTGCTAGGTGAGTGCTAAATTTTAACCTATTAGCATGCTTTTTTCAGTGTTTAGACCTTTGTAAATTATTGGCTACATTATATAATTTAAAAATATTTTATATAATGTGTTTTCTTTTTAGTACACTTTTTTTTGGTATCAATGTTATTGGTACTTCTTTGGCCAATTTTGAAGTTACAGAATGACCATAAAGGCTCCCCAATATTTACGGCCGCTGGAGCATAATAATGTTATTCACAATATTCCAACTCATACATAGTTAAAATATACTTAGCTATTTTTTTTAGTCTTTAGCAATTAGGATTTATGTTTGGCCATTCCTTTTCCTCAGTAGGAAATATAGCAATAATAATTTAGAATGTTGTATATTTTCCATGTATATATTCCACTGCAAACATTTGATGATTGTATACATGTCATTATATTCATGTGTCAAAGAAAATTATTGAAGAAATGTTGCTTTTTTTCAGTTGAATATAAATTCTAATATATGACCTGCATTATTTTGATGTTTTACATAGTGTTGTTTCTCCATATCTGGCTTTGGAGACATGCCGTCAATGGTGCCTGAGTGACAAAATTGTAAATTTGATGAAGAATGGGAAAATGCCAACTGTCACAATGGAACAAGCTCAAAACAATTTCTACGAGGTATACGAGATTTTGTGCATGCATTATGTCATCTTCTTACATCTGGAAAAAAAAAAATAGAATCATATTGTTTTAATTAATATATCGGTGGAATTTGAAGTTAACGTGATGTAAAAAGTTAAAAAAAATAAAAAGGCAGAATATTGAAATATAGATGTCCCCTAAAATATGTGTAATAAAAATATATGTTTCTGCATGGTTAATCCAAATATGGATAATGTTCAAATCAAGGTATTACGCATTGTGAGTATCGTTAGCAGGTATTAAGCTTTATTTCCATACTAATGGGATATAGATTGCTGGTAAGATTTGTGATTTGCATCTAACAAGTTATATGTTCAATTCCAATGTGTTATACCAATATATAGAGAAATCATATAAAAGAAAGGGTGAAACTGAATTTTGTCCAGTATATCACTAAAATCTTGTGGTCTCTACATGGATGTAATTAGATATTTCAACTTCACTTTTAGCATGTTTATTTGTGAGACATGAAAAACTAATTATTTCACAATAAAGAGATGTTTCTTGAAGAGGCTTTCCTGCACTTCTTATTAAATTTCATAGCCTGTGAAAAAGAGTTGCAAATATATTACACTATAAAAAAATTCAAGTAAAAGCTGATTTTTATAGACAGGGTCCAATGAAACACAAATAGTTTGTTTTCTATATAATAGTTCAAAACCATATGTGCCATGATCATTTATGTTCAAAATCTAAACAATTCAAACATTGCCTTTTGCATATGGCTGTTTTTTGAAATTACGTGTACTGTTTGTCATCAATGGAACAGTTTTTTTTTTTTTTTTTTTTTTTTTTCCCTTTTTTTTTTTTCAATCTTTTTTTTTTTTTTTTTAAAAAAAGAAAAATTTTTTTTTTTTTTTTTTTTTGCATTTTTTTTTTTTTTAATTTTTTTTTTTTTTTTTAAAAAAAGAAAAATTTTTTTTTTTTTTTTTTTTTAATAAAAAAAAATGTTTTTTTTTTTTTTTTTTTTTGTTTCTGCATCTGTATTTTTTTCAATCTTTTTTTTTTTTTTTTTAAAAAAAGAAAAATTTTTTTTTTTTTTTTTTGTTTCTGCATCTGTATTTTGTTCAATCTTTTTTTTTTTTTTTAAAAGCAGCCTTGTTTTTGTTGCTAAGTGTAACAATGCTTCATATGGTTAGTGAATTCATCTCCTATTTAATTGTCTTGTAGACAGCGAAGGCAGGACTTCTAAAGATGCTTTCAAAAATGGTCATTTCTTTGCTTTCTAGGTACACCATTCCTCAATTTATCTTTTGACCGCCGTCAATTTATTGTTAACGGTTTCTATGATTCTCTATACTATGAATGAAGTAGAAATTGATGGTCTGGATTTCAAGGGTTTTCTATGTTTATTTATTGCAGCTACTGTGGTGCATAAATATTTGAAATACATGGAGTAAGTGAGCAAGTTGTTAATTTAGCATTCTATGGTAGTGTTTCTCAAATTGGTGGTGGCTTGAGTTTTGATGAGGCAATGTAAATAGTACTTCTGGTCTATTGTTGTTAATATACAATTATTTTGGCTTGTTTGAGCTTTGGTCTACTAGAAATAATATGTTTTTAAAAAATAAATTTAAATCAAAATTGTAAATTAATAATACACCAAGTATTGTCGACTGTAATATGATTGATTGTTTAGAACTGAAACAATTTGACTATATGCACTCGTGAAGGCATATAGTCAACATGTACTTTAGAAGAATTTAAGAAGAACATAGTGGTGCCTCAAGTTGAAGTGATGGTAAGGTACTTAATCTCAAATCATAAGACCTGGGTTTGAGCTTGGCACAACCACTCGAAGGAGGTTAGGCTTTTGCACATCCACCCTTAGGAACTTGCCTTGGTGGGATGAGCATTGAGCCTTCGGGTGATAATCCATATAGCAATGCCTCAAGTTGACTATAGGCACACCCAAGACATGTAGCCAATATGGTACTTTATAAGAACTTCAGAAGGACATAACAGTTCTGTAAGTGTCATTTAAAATAACAACCGCTTGCGTGCACATCTTTGTTAAATAGTGAGCTGGCCACTTCAACTACCCCTCATTTACTGTCCTTGTTACAATTACAAGTTAATTTATTTGATCTATGACTTTTGTGAATTCTAGTTCACCCTTTGTGGTGACCTTGCGAAGGTTCCTTACATGAACTTGTTTGATTCCAAACCTTCTCTTCTTGCTTTACCATGGTTTGTTAAATTCTATTCATCAGATTATTGCGACAGTTTTTTGAGCCATTAACTCATTGGTGAATTTTCACCCATTTCTTTGGGAGTGATTTCCTTTCTACTGCTATATTCTTATAGCTATGATTTCAGAAAATTGTTCATGAAAAGTTCAAAAAATGAATTATACTTCTCTCTTATTCTTCCATAGCTAATTCTATCATGTTATCTATTATATTCTCTCACTCTCCTTTCCTCTCTCCTTTCACTAATGTTCATGACTTTTCGTGATTTGGTTTAATTTACTTCATGAATGATAGAATAAGATAGTTTAAATATATCTCTTCCATGATAGGTCATCACAAATTCCAACCAGTATCGGAGCATGTTATTTCCAATTTCACATCTTAATACGGTGAGTGTTTTATGCTGCATGTAAAAGCAAGGGCATCTTGTTTCCTAGCATTTAGGGCCAGTAGTCATAAGCCATAGGGATGAGCCTCTAAATGATGACCACTTTTTTAGTGATAAGCTGTAGAAATGCAATTATTTTTATGCCTGTTGGCCTTCGATAACTTTCTCTACACGGTTCGTGCATGCTAGGCCTTTGTAATGGTCTCTGAGTTTTCCAGGACGATTGCCAAATGTTACATCATTATGTCTTTTGCCAGAGTTTGTCATTCCTACTATCCAAAATTTGAAATGTAATGTGGAAATGTGGCTATAAACACACAAAACCATTGGATGTAAGTTTTTATTCATTCAAAAATCTGTTAAATGCATTGTGGTTTCTTAAATTCTGTTATTATTAAGTCAAGATGTTTGTAAATGCAGGGAGATTCTGATAATTATGTTTGGATGCTGTGATATAAAGAAAACATGAGGTAAAAGCTGTTGAAATAAATTTCTGTCCAGTAGATCCAAAGTGCTTTTGTGACTCTTGTGATCATAACAAATAATCAGTGACATTTAGAAATTTTGACTCATGTTTCTAATACTTAAAAGAAAAGAATGGCCTATTTACATATATTTCTGTGAAAGCAGTTTGCTGGTGAAGCATTGTCCTTCTGGGTGAAGGCGTTTTCTGATAAGATACTGCCAAAAGACTTGAAAATTTTGGCTCTATAAATTTTAGACAAGGTGGTATTTTCATAACTTTACATCACCTGTCACGCTTTTGTCTCAAAACTGGTTAAAGTGACGTATTGTTAATGATCTGCAGGAGAATATCATGGAAATAATCCCGAAATGTCGAAGTTGCTGCATAAAGCTATTCGTAATAAAAGTGAAATTGCTTTTACTCTATACCAACAGCACATAGCAAACCAGCCAGTAAATGTATGCCTGATTTATACTGGAACCACTTGTTTTGCCTACATTTAATAAACATTATACTGATGAATTCCCCCGCAGGTTCTACGAGACTTGTGAAGCGATTCTGTACTGGTGGGATGTCACTGGGTGCAATACCAAGCGAAACGCATGAGGCAATAGCTATAGCAATGAACCGAGTTGGAGGAAAATCTAATTCATGGGGAAGGTGGTGAGGTTATATATCATTTCTCGATCATATAACATTTTCAAGAATGCATATAACTATTATAAGAATACCTGGAAAACAAGATTATCTAACGTTCTAATAATAATCATTCTCAAGGATCCTATCCGATGGAAGCCTCTGACAGATGTTGTTGATGGATATTCACCAACTCCTCGACATCTTAGGGGCCTTCAGAATGGTGATACGGCAGATAGTGCGATCAAGCAGGTATGTTGGTTTTATGATTAAAAACTTAAAGCTAATTCTTCTCCTATATACCTCTCAGAGAGTCAAAATGAGTAGTGTCAGTTTTTTTCTATATATGCATTTTTATGACTGTTACTTATTCGTCAAACTGCAATTGACTGACTATGCAGGTTCTGTAGTTTTCATATTGTTGGCAGTATGCCAATTTGATGCAGGGGAAAACTTGTATGCCAAATCAATCTCACATAGCCTAATAAATGTGTTCCTGGGCTTTCTGTGTATACTGTTTGCTATCAGGTTGCTTCTGGACGTTTTGGTGTTATGCCAACATTTTTGGCTGATGCCGATCAACTAGAAATCAAAATTGCACTAGGTGCAAAGAGGAGAAGGGGGTCAATTGCCTGGAAAGAAAGTCAGTGCTTACATAGCAAGAGTGCGCAACTCAAAACCTCGAGTGCCTTTAATATCAACTCCCCCCGCATCATGAGATATATTCAATTGAAGACCTTACACAGTTAATATTTGACCTTCATTAGGTGCATAATGATTTTGATACATCTGTCCGACTCCAACTGTTTGGATTTGTTATTTTTATGTTTCTTTTTTATATCAGTTCAGGATTTAAAATGTATCAAGATGACATGCAAATTTGGATCTTTCCAGATATGTTGTTCTCTACTGTTGTGAATAACATCAAATAATAAATAATCTGCATTTTCTTCTTTTGAAAAACGGTTTTGCTGGTCAATCCTAAAGCCACAGTATCTGTAAAACTTGTTAAGAAGCTGGAATTGGAACTGTGGCGTCTGGAGTTGCAAAAGGCAATGCTGACATAGTATAGGTGAAATACTAGTCACAAGATACCATTGAACCGTACTACTAAAATTTCACATTCAGCTTGTGGCAGTGTCTAATCTACCCCTAGGTAGTTGAATAATAGCCTCATCATATTTTATTGTGTGTAAGGGTATGAACTTATAATAACCTACAAAGGTCCATCCTAACCAAAATAATAGTAAGGCTCATCCAAGATTATATTAGGCACCTCACTTCTTCAAGTTATTATTCTTTATTTATTGATTAATGATGTGAAAGTCCTTATTTATGAAATTAAGAGATTATATTCATCATCTTCATCATTTTGGCTGAGAGTTTTGGCCAAGAGGCCAACTACTAGTTGGCCCTTCCTGGTCATGGTAATTTTTTTTTTGGTCATAATGCCAAAGGGGGAGTTTTCTGGTCACAGTAAATAAATTTTTTTTATCATAACACCAAAGTGTCAAAAATAAAATAAAATAAAGGCTTTTCAAAAACTTTTTTTAAATAAAATGAAATATTTTTAATTTATTTCAATTAAAAAATTAGAATTCAGAATTTTTCCATCTTAATTAAAATTTAAAAACTTAATAAAAATTAATTATGAAGCTTCCTCTTCTATTCTTAAGCCTCAAAGGACTAATAATGTACAAATTAATGATGATTATGATTTTCTAGCTGATCTTGTAGAAGATGATGACTCTGACCTTGATAGTGATAGTTATGATGATTACATTCCTAATGAGAATGTAGATGACATTGCTAAAAGACCTGATTTATCATTTGATGTAAATTTAGGAAAGGAACCTTTGACAACCAAAAATCAATATTTAGAAGCATTTGGAGCTATCATAGTGGATATTGTTTTGCTGACTTTTTAATCATTGGTAGGATGTTTCATGTAACATTATATTATGAGGTCATTTAAGATTTATAAACAAAATCTGTAATGTCACTTTTGTTTATTTTTGGCATCTTATCTTTTATGTGTTTTGAGCTCCATAATTTTTATTGCAATGCCACAGCCCTCAGAGCTAAATTAACATTGACAAACAGGAATAGAGTTTTGAGTAAAGCTGGCTGCAAGTTATGCAGCCAATGTAATCATTAAACAATTACTTTTGGTATCATGCTAGCTTCTTTCATTTTGGTGGTGTGTATTATATGAGAAACTCGGTTTCCTCATTCAAAATTTCCTGGAAAATACATTGTTACATTAATTAATTTTCTTATTTTAATATGTTAATAAATTAATATTCACAGAATTTAAGGTAAAGGTTCATATTTATATTCAATTTATTGTTTTTCAAGTTTTACACTCTAAATTTGTGTATACTGCATTTATTTCTTTCACGTTTGAGGAATTGCAGCTACATAAGAACGTTTTATTTGAAACTAGTGATTCATGAACGGACTTATCCACTGTGATATAGATATCTGGGCATGATGGAGGCACCGGGGCAAGCCCTGTAAGTTCTATCAAACATGCAGGTGGTCAATGGGAATTACTTTATTTCATTACTTTATGGTAGAACTAATGCAGGAAGATAACTATTTAGTGCAAAGTAAGTTGTAAGTAAGTTTGGTTTCAGCTTGAAAATCTAAGAGTTATAAATATTGCCAGACACTAATTGGAAATAGGCTTCGTGAAAGAGTTGTTCTGAGAGTTGATGGTGGTTTTAAAAGTGGAGTGGATGTCATGATGGCAGCTGCAATGGGTGCAGACGAGTATGGTTTTGGTTCAGTTGCTATGATTGCAACAGGATGTATCATGGCCAGAATTTGTCATATGAATAATTGTCCCGTTGGTGTCGCTAGTCAGGTACAGTTCATGCATTTAGACCAACACTTGATGTGAAATGGTTGTGGATGTCTCATGATGTGCTGCTGTTACAAACAGAGAGAGGAATTACGAGCTCGATTTCCAGGTGTGCCTGGAGACTTGGTGAATTTCTTCCTGTTTGTTGCAGAAGAGGCGCAGTTTCTTCCTTTGGTGTTATTGCTTGACTTAATTATTTCATAGTCAGATTGAGATTAATTTTCATTTTCCATCTTAATTGCTTGAACTGGACGAAGATGACACAAGTAATCTTCCATCTGCTTCCTTCACATTATAATGAAACATGGGGACATCTTGAACTGTTTTGGAAAAACTGGGTTTATTTGATTTCAATGTTTTGAAAGTTCTTTTATGTTACAGGTTAGAAGTATCCTTGCACATCTATGAAAAATTGGATGACATTGTAGTAAGAACAGACCTTTTGAGGCCAAGGCATATATCCCTAATGAGGACCGAGCAACTTGACCTCAGCTACATTCTTTCTGTACTATGCACTTTACCCAAACATGATGTTTGATGGGTGTTACATTGATACCTGTAAGTATCTGAAATATCTATGTTTTATATTCAGAAGGTTGGACGACCAAAAATGAGGAGCTCTGATATAATAAGGCAACCTGTTCATACAAATGGACCTGTGCTTGATGACATTATACTGGCAGATCCACAGGTAATAATCATTTTATTTATTTTAAATTGTACTAAAAAATGCATTATACATTATATAGTATGCACATCTTAAACTATTGTGAACTGGTGTTTCGATATATATATATATATATATATTTCACGTTCAACCAATGTTCTGATGCTATTGAAAATGAAAAGGAAGTAAAAAGGATTTTCAAGATTTACAATATTGACCGTGCTGTCTGTGGACGAGTTGCTGGTGTAATTGCTAAGAAATATGGAGATACGGGTTTTGCAGGCCTACTTGACATCACGTAAGGGTATTTTTTTTAATTGGTAAATTGAATTAAATGAATAATAGCTAGTCAACGATATTACAATAATCTCTGGTTTATTACAGATTTGTTGGAAGTGCAAGACAGTCCTTTTGGTGTTTTCTTACTACTGAAATGAATATTAGACTTGTGGGTGAGGGAAATGACTATGTGGGAAAGGTAGGATTATTACACTACATGATATTATTTACTACAATTTTGCTGGTGTTCTGATGGCCACGGTTATGTATTTCAGGGTATGGCAGGTGGAGAATTTGTCATAGCGCCTACTGAAGAAGATGCCTTTGTTCCAGAAGATGCTACAATTTTTGGGAATGCATGCCTGTATGGGGCAACTGGTGTTCGTGTATTTGTTCGTTGAAGGTACAGATCACTGCTATGAGTGCGACTGGAGGTTGTGTTGTTGTCCTTGGAAAGTAAGTCATGTTTGAATTATATGGTCTGCTTTGTCTATTGAGATATCTTTGATCTACAATTTTCTGATATTGAAACTACTTTCTGGTTCAGAGTGGGTCGTAATGTTGCAGCGGGTATGACAGGTGCTCTAGCATGTATATTAGATGAAGACGATACTCTACTTCCAAAGGTTTGTTAATGCCATTATAGTTTGCTGTAGCGTTTTATCATAGTTTCCGGTACTTAACAGATCAGGATCAGGTATGTGAGCTTTTCTACAGTTCTGAAATTTTGTTGGTACAAGAAATTTTTCTCCCAAAGATTTGTCTTCTTAGTTTTCTTTTGTATAATAAGCTAAGTATTATCTCAGGTTTTAGTTTGACTAAAAACGTTTACCTGGCAGCAAACACATGCTGACTTTTACCTGACAGGATGCAGATGAGGAAGGATTACTTTCCTTCTTAAGTGTTGGACAATTATAGTTCTCATTAACTGTTAGATTAATGAGAACCGTTTAGTGAAGTTTGTAAAAGGGGCAGTAGATGGTTGATGCCATCTGAGATGTCTATATAAAGCTAGGTTTTCATCCTAATAATTTTAACATGGAAATTTACAAGGCAACGGTGAAGATTTCAATTTTGATTATCCAGAGACATGTAGATGCATAGAGATTAGGATTTGTGTTTGGCATTTATTCCTTAATGGGGTCCAAAGTTCAAATGAAAAATTGCCATGAAGATGGGGTAAAATGCAAGTGCATTTCTTCAAACATCAAGACTTTTAAGAAAATTTCCTTGGTCTTTATTCATGGCATACGAACGCAATGTGTTGTCTGCATGTTTCAAAAAGTTCAAGGTTTTGACGTTTAGGGATTTTCGATTTAATTCATATAGTGATTGTTCCTTAATAATAAAGAGATAGTTAAGATGCAAAGAGTTGTGTTAACAAATTAGGGGTTGTGCAAAAACTGTTATTTGAAATATTATTGGCACAAAAATAACATAACAAGAAGAAGGAAATAAAACTTGTAGAATGGAGTGAGAGAGAAACAAGGAAGCAACTTAGCAACTTTTAAACTATAGAGATACCCAAAGATGTTTACAAAGATTACAAGTCAGTTGTTTCCCCTTTACACAAGAGACCACACACTCTCAACTCACTCACCATAACTAACTCAAGATGGATTTAAATAGCTTAGATCAGGGTTACAATAATGAAAACAACTAATAGTTAACTCAAACATGTCTTTACTTTTTCTTTTACAAGTTTTAGATATCTTAACTTTCTTTAGAAAATTCTAAAACTAACAAACAGGAGAAGAGAAAAGTGAAGTTCAACACAAGTTAACTATAGATTTTGTCTTCACATCTCTAAAAAATCACTTAGATTGATGAAAAACAAGGTGGAAAAACTTCATCAATCAATACTCCATGTTTTCCACAATATGCAAAAAAATCACAGGTGTGCACAACCATTTGAGGAGCATCTTTGCATAAAAAATCCTAATGGACCAAGCCTCCTTAAGCCAAAACCACATGAGATAGCATTATACTAGCATTAACAAATATTATCCCAAACAACCATAACACATGCTAACACAAAACTTGAACAAAACTAAAGAGACGTGCAACTCACATTTTGATAGAATAAGATGTCTCTTCAACAACAAATCTAAGAGACAACATCATTATGTCTCAAAACATAGCAATCCCTTTTCATATGTCCAATCTTATGTCATGTTAGCATCTTGCTCTCTTTTCTTTTTCATCTATTGCATCCATCAATGAGAACAAAAACAAGACATTTTTACCATCTTCTACACAAAGCTCTCATTGAAATAATCTGCATTGAAACAAAAAAACAATATGCAAATCCAAATCACCCTATAAATTTTTTTTGTGCTCAGCCAACAACAAACATTGCACACCTTAACCTTGCACTCCAATACCCCTTGTTAACCAATTATGCGTTGTATAAAAGTCGTTATTCAAAATATTATCGGCACAAAAATAGCATAACAATAATAGGGAAATAAAACTTGCAGAATGGAGTGAGAGAGAAACAAGGGAGACAAATAGGAAAACAACTTAGCAACTTTTACAACATCTTCAAAGCTATAGAGATACCCAAAGATGTTTACAAAGATCACAAGTCAGTTGTTTCCACACAACAACCCTTACACAAGAGACCACACACTCTTAACTCACTCACCATAACCAACCTTAAATGGATTTAAATAGCTAGATCCAGGGTTACAATAATGGAAATAACCATTAGTTAACTTAGACATGTTTTCACTTTTTCTTTTACAACAAGTTTTAGATATCTTAACTCTTCTCTTGAAAATTCTAAAACTAACAAATAGTAAAAGAGAAAAGTGAAATTCATCATAAGTTAACTATAGATTTTGTCTTCACATCTCTAACAAGTTGTTGCACCTACGGGTCAATTACAACTTAAGCAGTTGATTGAAGCTCATGTGGTAATATATTGCATGTAAAAGATGATGCTTCAATTAGAATGCATCATTGCTTCTTTTAAAAATTGTAGTAATGCTTGGAAAGTGTCTTTTTGGAATTGTCATGTAGAGCAAAACTGAAAGTGGGAAAGGAGTTGCCATTCTAGAGTGGGACAAGTATTTACCTTTGTTTTGGCAACTTGTACCACCTTATTTCAAAGGCTAGTTGTTACATATTGTTTAGGCACATTAGGTATGGTTATATGATTACAATTTAGGCATTATGTGTGTTGTCTCAGTGGGTTATTGGGGACAACTTGGCTTATCATAATTACATTTTATATGTTATAATTATGATATCTTTACATGCTTAACTAACATGATTATGTACACTAGCCCTGTGTGATGTATTAGACAGGTGATGTTGTTGGCATGGATATTGGGTTGGGGTACAAGAGCACCTATTTGGTATGTATTTAAGTTTTATATGAAATTTCAGTATTTATGCATTTGAACTATAGCGCTATGTTGTGTGATGCTTGGGTGCAATTTTGGCATGTGAAGGTGTAGAGCATTTGATAAGGATCCCGTAGGTTCAAACAGATTTTGATTTAAAGTCCTAGTGTGTTTGTTACACATGATTAAAGCTCATAGCATAGTTGTAGAGGAAAAAATAAATATAGCTTATGAAAATATTTCATTTTAAAAAATAATAAACAATTCAAAAGTTAAGTAATGTTACATTTGAACGTGGCGTGTGTTGCCTTGCTTATGTGTTTTTATTCTTATTTGAAAAAAAAGAAGAGAACCAATGAATAAAAGTAATGTTTATGCATGAGCCATAAACCTTGTTTTTATTTTAAAACAAAAAGAGACCCATTGCCTTTTGCATCCCATACCATAAAATTAGATTCTATTTTATTACTTTTATGTTTCGAAATTAGAAACAAGAAGTTGAAGGTTGTTCTTCATTAGTTTTCTTTCCTTCTTTTTTTTGTTTTTCCTTTTTTTTTTCTTGGAATTTTGAGCCTTGTGGATAGTTTTGCTTGCTTTGAACTTGGATTTGGAATTGTGTCGGTAGTTGTATCTACATGAGTGTGGAACTTGTTTGGAGCAAAACAGAGTTCCACTAGATTTTCAAGGATTTTCTATTACAACCATTTTAATTAGTGGGTTGTCTTTACCTTTTTCCTATATTTTAATGCTGCATTAGTGTATATGATTATGCGATGTGGGTATGTGGGGCAGATAGTTAAAAAATTGAGCTTGGACATGTTATTTTGCATATTTTCTAAAATTGTACGATTTTGGTTATGAATGGTTTATTAATATATATATGGTATGATGTTGACTTGTGTAATATGATCTATGATGTTGATGAAACTAGCATGGTAGGAATATTGATGATTGGCGAGGTACCCCTACACTCAACCATACAAAACGAGCATAGCACGTGCGATTCGGTTGAACTCCACAGACTAAATGCCTAAACGCCCCATGGAACACTTGGGGTTAATCATTCGTTGTCTTCCCAGACTTACTTGTTGTTGTCACGGTGTATGGTTAAGTAAGTTCGAGGTATATGATTTTTATGGTCTTTTTTGGTTTTATCTTCTATGCTAAAGGGTGAAGGGTTGAGAGAGCTAACTAACTCTAACTAAAGACTAAGTCTAAATTAATTAGTGTCAGCATTCGTTCCCACTTACTGTACACACCCTGAACTATGCAATTGTGGCTACCAAACGCTAATTGTTACTAGGATCACCACACGTAACGCACGTGCTCGAAGTGGTCGTACTGAGGCACCTAACTAGCCTAAGCGTGATGAGCAGCCAATTCCTTGACTAGCCGTACACATCCGTAGATGCTCGTAATCAAGTCGTGCTCATCCCGCATTCTAGGAGATAAGGGTGAGAGAATCTAATTGCGATGACTAGCCGATTCCTTGATTAGCTGTACACATTCGTTAATGCTCGTAATCAAGTCGTACTCATGCCATGCTAATGCATGTAATAAATAACAAGTAATAAATCCTATTCCATGCACTACAAGCCTTATCCACAAAGCTCGTCTTTATTGCCGTACACAACTTACGTTCAGTTACAAAGTTGCTCGAATAAAGATCCGTTCACTTGGGGATTTCTACTGCAGGCACATGGAAAATATTTTATCTCTGGAGTGATCAAACTGCCAGAGTTTCCCTACTTCTAGCCTAGGATGAGAAATGAGGGGAGTGCCACCTCTTATTTATAGATTTGGCGATGGACCGCGATATCGCATCTCATCATACCCCCATGACTGAATGAAAACTTGTCCTCGAGTTCTTTACAATAATCAGGTAGGTATGGAATTATTGAGAGGAATGGAACTAATGGGATGACATGTGAATGGATCATTATTACAAGACTTGACAAAATTGGTGTTCATGATAACAAGGGTGAATACCTTATTACAATGACATCAGGCCTTAGTTGGTAGCTGAGAAAGAGAGAGAGAAAGAAGTGTTGCTACTGCCAACGCCAAGATTGCACCTTCGTTGTCCATCCATAAGCACGCCATCGATCTTGCTCCTTGCATAGTTGCTTCAACGCTGCTCCATTTCAAGTGTTTGCCCCAGATCCAATCTGTTGTTGTATGTCCGCCATCTGCACACACAACACAATCGTATATTAGCAAGGGTACTTGAATCATCATGTAATTAATACCTTGCTTCGGTGTAAACTCATTGGCTAAGTTGTGGTATGGCTGATATGGATCTAGGAATATGTTACTGATGACTACCAAAGGTGTAGGGGTTAGGAAGAAAATCAAAAATTTTGGGGCTAGGAAAAAATCGGAAAAATCAGGCCTCGTACCCCCATGACTAATCGCGAACCTCCGGTAGCGTTAAAATGGAGAAAGAAAAGAAGTAAGAAAGATAGATAAAAAAGGACAACTATGGCATCGATGAAATGGATGTCAAGATGGAAATGAACAAAAATAAAATTAATTGCAAAATGTTAAGGGAAATAATTTAACTAATGCTCCAAATAGGAATGTCAGTGGTTCCTCCCCAAAGTAGGCTCATGCTCTTAATGCCTTGACAAACCCACATTCAAAGAGTCTGTAGGCCTTGTGAATGTCATTTGGAACAAGAGTTAAAGTCTTAACCACAAGAATTTACCAAAAAGAAAACAATGCATCGACCAAAATATATACACTAATGATACAATCGACAATGAGGTGAACAATGGAGAGAAGGATGAAGAGAAGAGAAATGGAATGGAATCCCAAGAACAAGGTGGTGTACAGCCCCTTGTGTGTTTTATGATTAATGTGACTTGGCAAATCTCATTTCAACTCCGGCCTCAAACCAACTACATCTAGTGACTTTGCATCAACACATTGGGTTAAACCATCCACTTGGGCAACAAGAATGGGTCCTCCAAGAGCCACCATCATTCCGACGAAACAAAGGAGAGAATAGGAAGCGAGAATGGCCTTAGTTAGAGGGAACACTTTTGGTTCCATAACCAGTGCTTGTAGCCCAAGTTTATTCGTCTAAGGGGTGTGCTTTGAATTCTCACTTGGGGGGGTTTTTTTTTTATGCGTGAGAACCACACCATGCAAAGACTTGATTAATTTTATTGTCTCAGCTTCCGATAGTTGGGTGACATCGGAATGACAAGAAAACTCAAGAAGAAACATTCAAGCACCCAAGAGAATGACCAACACAAAAACATCAAGTTCCCTTGAAGTCACACCCTTTTCAATCCTTGAGTCCTTCCTTAGTTTGAGAAATGCCCAGTCACTAATTCGTTTAAGTTTTTATTAGAAGGGGACTATACATTTCCAAGCCAAGAGAAACCAGAGAAACTGGTGGATGGATGGATGAAGTGGTCTCATTGCCTGCCATATCAAAAGAAACATACCTTAGTATCAACATTGTGACTTAAAGGTAAAAACCAAACATTAGCAATTGATATGAAAAAAATTCATACCATCATGAAGAACGCTTATTATGGGACAAACTTATAGGGTGGATCACATACACACACACACAAATTGGAAAAGTATAACGATGATGTAAAACAAAAATGAGAAAAGTTAAAGAAATTTGTAAAACAAAAATTAGAAAAGTTAAAGAAATTTGTAAAAAAAAATGTGTAAAAAAAAAACGTTGTAAAACAAAAACATGTAAAAAAAAAAACTTAAAAGAACTGAGGGCCCCATATGATTAGCATAGGTGGCCATCTCCCCCATGACTGAGTTGTAAGGGAGAGATCCGAAATAATAAGCACCTGCTTGAATTTCTAAGAAGTGCCCAACATCTCCTAATTGATGATCTTAGATTAAGGGTTGGAAGTTGACGACGCTCATGTTCCAATGTATATATGCTTTCGTTGTTGACATGGGTTTCCTCAGTTCGTTCCATGCACATTTTTTTGCTCCTTTGAGTAGCTGTCAACCACGGGGTGTCTACTACTTCTTGTGTGGTTGCTACATACAGGCATTTTTGGTTCAAAGTTTCATGGGCACACCTGTTACATGGAGGTATTTCCTCCATGTCATCACCTGATGAATCACTGTATGTGATGCATGGAACTTTCTTCTTCTCGATCTTTCCACAAATGTTGATCTTGGAAATTTTCAAGGAAAGATCACGGATCTTAAGGCAGGCGTCTACTGTACTAAGCCATGCCCTTCCCATTATAATTGGAAAGTCCCCTTTGTTGTTGTTCATTTCAATCACCAGAAAATCAGTTGGGTAAGACCAACCACACATAGTGGTAATGATGTCCTTCACCAATCCCAAGGGAATGGTGATGGACTGGTCTACCAGCTTTAGTTGAATGTTGCTCTTCTTAAGTTGGGGCAGGTTCCAGGCATGATACATCTCTTGTGAAATTAAGTTGACTCCGGAACCTGAGTCAAGAAGAGCCCTGTGTGGTTTATTTTTGGTGATCTGCAAATAGATTAAGGGACTCCCAGGGTCAGTTAGTTTCTTGGGAAGGTGGCCCACCTTGATCCAGTCAGTTACAGTATGCGTTAACATAACCATATGCGTTACGCTCTGTTGGACTGAAGGGTGCTCCAAAGTGTTAGATGGTGATGGAGGAGTGTACATGGCCTCAACTATTTGTTGTTGCAAAAGTTTATTTGGGCTTTTGGTTCTGAAGTAAGGTCTTCTCTTTTTACAGTTGTCAGAACCAGCAGCAGGTTGGATATTTACAGCTCTCGCAGCGTGATGTTGCTGCAGTTGAGGAGGAAGTTCCCCTTGCATTGTTGGAGAAGGAGGTGTTATGGGAACTACTTGTGGTGGAAGATGTGTGGATGGATTATGAGGATGGAACGAGTGTGAGATGTCTCCCGGAGGAGGAGTCCTTCTGAAGTACTCCCAAACTTGGTAGTGACAGTTGGGGGTTGAGTGACTCATAGAGTCACTCGGAGAAATTGGCTGCTGCACATAATATCCATAAGGGACAGGTTGTCGGTAAGGGTACTATTGTGTTGGCGGTGGCATCCCTCATGATTGTGGGTAGTGCCACTACTGATGTTGTCCGATGGGCTATGGTGGAGTTCCACTCGGATAATACATTAAGGGTTGGTGAAACTGCCTTGGGTTACCTTGTGGATAAGGTAACATGTGGGGTGTTTGCCGTTGGTTGAGTCTTGGATTAAGCGCATACACCCCAGACTCCTGTAGATGTGAGATGATGGGGCAACATCCCTTAGGATGGTCATAATGACAAATCTCATTTCCACTGTCATCATTTGAATCCGAATCTACAACCACAGCAGAGTTAGTGATTTTTCCCTTACCTTTGTTATGTGCAGGGCTTAAATCTCTCCACTTTTTCTTACCTTTGTCACTACTTTATTCAACCTTAGACTTTTCTACAATTTTCAATACTGTTTCAAATCTTGAGTCTAAGGAATCTCACATTTGGTCTACTTTGGCTGATACCTCGGTTGTTAATTTTTGGATTGGCAAAGTTTTTCGATTCACCAACTCTTCGATTGGTGACTCATCCTTTTCACCACAAAATTTCACTCCCTTCTTTCGAAGGGAGGGATCGCAGTTGTACTCTTCTGCACTTTCCCTTTTGCATATCTCACCCTCTTCTTTTGCTACTTGCTCCAACAAACTACATACTTCATGGGCTTTAAGTTGTGAGAATCTCCCTTGGGCATAAGTTCCAAGGGTTCTTCTAGTTTCATTCCTTAGCCCATCCACGATGTGGTGAAGTTGATCCCGCTGAGCATACCCATGGCCCAGCCAATGATGTAACAATGTGTAATAGCGTGCCATGGTAGCATCCAAGGGTTCTTGTGTACCCTGCTTCCAGCTTTGGATCTGCTTACGCAAATTGAACACTAAGGAGTATGTTTGATACTTTTCGTTGAACAGTTCTAGCATCGTACTCCACCTCCTGATGGTTTCCGATTCTAAGGACCGATACCAGCTCTCTACTTCTTTGGTGAGTGTCCTTGGGAACAACTTAAGTTTTTGCCACTCATTTTCTATATTCTACTAGGCACAGGTATTGTGGAATGCCCGTAAATGATTTTGCGGATTAGCACTATATCCCCCTTCAAATCGTGGGATGTTATTCATGTCTAAACGCTTGATCTGGCTATCCTTTAAATGCCTTGTGGGAATCTTAACTACCTCCGTAATGTCAAGCATACTTCGGGTTGCGAATAGGAGCTCGTCATGATCGTCTCTTTCATGACTCCTGTGATGTCTGCGTTGTTCCCTACTCTCCCTACGTCCTTGCCCTTGTCCTCTCTCTCGACTTTCCTGTCGAGGTCTTTCATCCTTTTTACCTTTATTCTCACCTTTATGTTCATGGTGGCTATGCCCAGATGTGGAAGGAGAGGATGAGTGATGTGAAGAAGGGGAAGAAGAAGGAGAACCATTGCCATGATGATGTTTCTTGCCTTCTCTTCGGCTGCTACGGCCCCGATCATGGTGACGATCTAAGTGCCCGTCCTTAGCATAAGCGGTTGTTCCCTCTGTGAACAGCTGGTGTTCACGGGCATCAGAACTAGGAATATGTATCGTTGATCGTAGGTTCTGATACTCAGCCTCCTCACCATCGTTAGGAGGGGAAACATCCTTTGCTAAAGAACCCGTGATAAAGTTCCTCGTCTCCTATTTCACTAAGGACATGCAGGGCCTTGCCCTTCGACAACGTATGTTGGCTCTCCTACCTTAAGTCTCTCATACGTTGGGCATCTGTGGGATAATAATCCCTCATGTCAAAATCCTTTGCAACGTATTCAGCATATAGCTTGGTCATGCCTATCTGTGCCAAGGCACGGAAAAGCATGTGAGAGATTGATCGATCTGGGGGTAACACAATGTTATCTTGCAAGTCTCTCCACCGCAGCTGTTCATCCTGATGGAGAACAAAAGTAAAATTAGGAATATACTCATCGGGATGAGTATATGTCATCTTATATTGTTTAGGACTTGGCTGAATTTGGTTATGTGTTTTATCTTGCCGATTGTCTCATGTGTGGTCCTTAGGTGGTGAGTTGTTCTTATGAGAAGAAAGAATTTTTATCGATGTGCTAATTCACCATTATGTAAATTTTTTCTTGATTAACCCAAAGTTTCGTTAAGGCTCACAATGATGTGAGTGATATCCCTTATGTTCTATTCGGCGCACAAACACTTAGTACCCAACAACAGCACCAATCATGAGTGGTGAGGTACCCCTACACTCAACCATACGAAACGAGCATAGTACACACGATCTGGTCGAACTCCGTAGACTAAATGCTTAAACGCCCCATGGAACACTTAGGGTTAATCATTTGTTGTCTTCCCAGACTTACTTGTTGTTGTCACGGTGTATGGTTAAGTAAGTCCGAGGTATATGATTTTTATGATCTTTTTTGATTTTATCTCCTATGCTAAAGGGTGAAGGGTTGAGAGAGCTAACTAACTCTAACTAAGGACTAAGTCTAAATTAACTAGCGTCAGCATCCGTTCCCACTTACCGTACACACCCTGAACTATGCAACTGTGGCTACCAAACACTAATCGTTACTAGGATCACCACACGAAACGCATGTGCTCGAAGTGGTTGTACTAAGGCACCTAACTAGCCTAAGCGTGATGAGCAGCCGATTCCTTGACTAGCCATACACATCCGTAAATGCTCGTAATCAAGTCGTACTCATCTCACGTTCTAGGAGATAAGGGTGAGAGAATCTAATCACGATGAGTAGCCGATTCCTTGATTAGCCGTACACATTCGTCAATGCTCGTAATCAAGTAGTACTCATAATGCATGTAATAAATAACATGTAAGAAATAACAAGTAATAAATCCTATTCCATGCACTGCAAGGTTTATCCACAAAGCTCATCTTTATTGCCGTACACAACTTGCGTTCAGGTACAAAGCTGCTCGAATAAAGATCCGTTCACTTGGGGATTCCTACTACGGGCACATGGAAAATATTCTATTTCTAGAGTGATCAAACTGCCAGAGTTTCCCTACTTTTAACCTAGGATGAGAAATGAGGGGAGTGCCGCCTTTTATTTATAGATTTGGCGGTGGACCGCGATATCGTGACGGCCGCGATATTGCGTACACGATATCGCGATGCATGCGATATCGCGTCTCATCAAATATTATTAATCAAACTTTGAATGCGCATAACTCAACTTCCAAGAGTCCGCTTTAGGTGAAATTTGTGTTGTTGGGATTGTCTTGGGAAGTACTTTCTAATAATGGAATTTGGTTTTCTCTTTGGGCATATATCATTTTGGAGGTTATTATTTTTATGGAATTACATGCAGTCTGAGAAATATGGCTGTGGCGCACAATTTTGTTTTGTCAAATTGTGGTATGGTTTTTATAGAATGAATGTGATTGTTAGGTATGGATATATGAGACCATGTTATGTTGGGTTTAGATGTGTTGTGCTTGTGACCTATGATGGTTTAAGCTAGCTAAGATTTGTACATGTCTTTGTGATGACGTTTATGATGGTTGTTGGCAGGTGGTGCTAGCATGAGGGTGTGGATTGATTGGTGATGAGGCACCCTGGAGGTAATATGGATTGATCCCCACTGTGATGCATTAGTGAGGCTCTTGTCTCAAGTATTATCCTAAGAGTGGGAAAGCGTAGGTGTGTTCGTCCCTATGGCTAGTACATGAAATAGGTGTGTTCGTCTCTATCGCGAGTCCTCTAGAAGGCTAATTGTTGCAGGTCATAGGTTGACGAACCCTAACACCAATTAGATAAATAAAAGACTAAGATCTGCATGCAATGGCTATTTATGAGTACTCATGACAATGTTTCACATGCTACATTGAGTGTGGATATGTTAGCAACCACATGGGCTATGTCTATGATAGTGTCAGTTTGTGAGTCATAATGTTGATAATATATATTATGATTAAATTATGATTGTGTGGGTTATGGTTGTTTAACGGTATAGCATAGGTATGATGGCATGGACATGATGGATTTATCTATGATTGTATGATATGTAACATGTGTTTACGTGTTGAAGGCCTCCATATCCATTGACACTTATACGTGTTGGCATAATGCATTTTTGCGTTGGTGTTGGGGTGGCGTCCACATCCAGATGGGGTTTTGGGTATCTTATTTTTTAAATTTTCTTTCATGGTAATTGATTTCATGGCCTATAAAGTCATTCTTGATGGGAGAACAAAGGCACCATGAATCATAGTAGGATTGTTGTTTAGGTCCCTTTCACAGATGCTTGGAGGTTGCATACATCATCGTTGTAGAGCGTTGGTGAAAGAAGAATCTGAACAAGATTAATCGAAGACATCAATGGTTAGAGGTTAGGTCCATTTGCTTCCACATTTTGTACTTTAATTACTTGTGCAATCTAGTTTTTCTACACAATTATTTTCTTACATTTGGTATTGGAGCGTTAGATCTCTATCTTGATGTGGTTTTTGATGATGGTGCAATTGTCTGTATCAACTCTAGACTAGAGTCTGATTGTTGAGTTTGAATTGGATTGAATTAAATTGAATTCTAGATTTGGCATCCATTTCATTAGCACGTAGGATATTTAAGTATGTATTTATGTTATGTTACATGTACGGGAATCCATGAGTGTTTAATGTTGAATGGCCTGTGTTGTTGTGCTAATTGCTTATGTTGTTTTGCCCATTGTTCTTTTGCTGCAGTAGCAGTGATAATGGCACTACATTGGGCCTCCTCAATTTGAATAAACAATTGTCATTACTGTGCAATGTCCATGCTCACGATAGACACTTATGATAAAAGCTTTTGCCACATCCTCGATATATTTATTGTATTGCGTGTTTCGAATTCAGCTGGCAAGAACTTATATCTTTTGTGTTTCTTTTCTTAAAAAGAAAAAAAAAACTAGGGTTTTAACCCAATGTTTCCTTTTCCCATCCATCATAGTCCAAAGGTATTGTGGCTATGAAGTATTAGAAGTCAAAAGATAACCTTGCTAATGTCCTAAGCAAGTTGGTTATATGTATCAAGTTATTCAATATTTCTGATAAAATTATGTTTACACCATGTTGAATTTGGTAATTTATTAATTTTATGCATATTTTTATATATGTGTGCATCATTTTCTGCATATGAATTATAACTAGTGATCTATATAATTTTTTATGATTAAAGAGTAGCCACAACATCTTTAATTATGCAAAATTATGTACTAAGAGCTTTTGGATCACATATGGTAGACAACATTAAAAATTGTGATTAATCATATGTAATATGATAAATTTTATTCCATAGGGATTTTTATTGTATTTAATATGATTAATTAGGATGACATGTTAAATTATTTTTCTTAATTTGCCCACAGGGATTAAGAAAAGGAATATAATTTAATAGTTTCATCATAAGGATATATGAATCTATTTGAATTAAAATTTAGCCCACATGCAATTTTATGTCATTTGATTCATATTTTTCATGTTTTAGATTGGTAAACATGTTTTATGGTATTTTACCTCAAATTTAGTGACATAAGCATGTTTGATTATGCAAAGGGTGATAATGATAAGGTGTGGAAAGAGAGAATTCTTCTTCATTTAGGTTGGATAGACATTGATTATGCTATTTGTAAGGATAAACCACCTACCATTACAACAATTAGCCATCTAAATGATATTGGTAATTATGAAAAATGGGAGCGATCAAATTGCCTCTATGTCATGTTCATAAAAATCTAGATCTTGGCTGGTATGCATGGTTCACTAGAATAGTATGACAATCTGCGTGCTTTGCTAAAGGTTATTGATGAATAGTTTGAGTCATCATACAAGGCATTGGCTAACACCTTGATAATGAAATTCTCATCCATGAAGCTTACTAAAATTCGTGGTGTGCATGAGCAGATCATGCAAATGAGAGATATAGCGGCTCAACTCAAAACATTTGAGGTTGAGATGTTAGAATCTTTCCTTGTGCACTACATCTTAAACATGCTCCCACCATAGTATGGATCCTTTAAGATTTCTTATAACATACATAAGGACAAATGGTCAATCAATAGATTAATGACCATGTGTGTGCAAGAAGAGGGGAGACTTCCTATGGAAGCAAAAGAGAGTATGCATTTGGCTACACAAGGAAAGAATAAAGAATAAGCCACCAAAGGCAAGTGGAAGGTTAAATTACCTGCACAAGTTGATATTAAGAAGGAATCCAGATGTTTTTTTTTTTTTTTTTTTTTTTTTTGCACAAAGAAAGACACATAAAAAAAGATTGTTCTAAATATCAAAAATGGCTTGAAAAGAAAGGTACTTGACTCTGACTTGTTTGTTTTGAATCTAATATGGTTAATGTTGGCCATGACACATGGTGGATTGATTTTGGTTCTACAATCCATGTTACCAATTCCTTGTAGGGGGTGAAAAACCTAAGAAAGCTAGTGGGAAGTAAGTCATGCATTTATTCAGGCAATAAGATGCGCTCACATGTGGAGGTAGTCAGAACATGCAAATTAGTTTTAAGTAGTGTTTTTTTTTAGAGTTGGGAAAGACATTTTATATTTCTAGTTTTTGAAGAAATTTAATTTTTATTTCAAGGTTTGTATCATTGGGATTTTTCTTTAAATTTTCAGACACTATATTCAGTTTATATTATAGATATGAACTTGTTGGAAATGGTACATTGATAGATGGTCTTTTCAAAATTAATTTACAAAATGAAACTTCTTATACTTCTATGCATGTTCATGCTGGCATTAAGAGATGCGTTATGAATGACGAATCCTCTATGTTGTGGCATCATAGATTAGGACATATCTCTATTGAGAGAATTAAAAGATTAGTAAATGATGGAGTACTTAGTACTCTAGATTTTTTTGACTTTGACACTTGTGTGGACTGCATAAAGGGAAAGCAGATCACTAGGTCAAAGAAAGGTGCCAAGAGGAGTTCAAACATATTAGAGATCATACATACAAATATTTGTAGTCTAGATATGGATGCATATGGTGAAAAGTATTTCACTACCTTTATTGATGATTACTCATGATATATGTATATCTACTTGCTTCATAACAAGAGCGAAGCTTTAGATGCCTTTAAGGTGTTTAAGGTCGAAGTAGAAAAACAATGTGGTAAGTAAATAAAGTTAGTGAGATCTGATAGAGGTGGTAAATACTATGGTAGATATACTGATGATGGACAAACACCTAGTTCATTTGCTAAGTTTCTTTAAGGGCATGGGATTGTTGCCCAATACACTATGCTTGGTTCTCTATACTAGAATGGTGTGGCAAAAAGAAGAAACCGAACATTATTGGACATGGTGCAGGGTATGCTTAGCAACTCCAAGCTTCCTAAGTCCTTGTGGACTGAAGCTCTCAAGATGATGGTGTATATATTAAACCAAGTTCCAACCAAGGTTGTCTCAAAGACACCATTTGAATTATGGAAAGGTTGGAAACTGAGTTTGTGACATATACGCGTTTTGGGATGTCTGTCTGAAGTAAGAGTCTATAATCCATAGAAAAAGAAGCTAGATCCTCAAGATAATGATGAACCAACATTAAGAAGATCTACTAGAGTAAGGTGATTAGCGATTCCTAGTGACTATATGATGTATCTATAGGAGTCTGACTACAACATAGAAGTCGAGAATGATCCCGAAACGTTTTCACAAGCCATGAGTTGTAAGGAATCTAACTTGTGGTATGATGTCATGAAAGATGAGATGAACTCTATGTTATCTAATGGAGTCTGGGATCTTGTCAAGTTGCCTGATGGCGTAAAAGCCATTTAATGCAAATGGGTCTTCAAGACTAAGAAAGACTCATTGGGCAACATTGAAAGATATAAGGCTAGACTTGTTGCTAAAGGGTTCACTCAAAAAGAGGGAATAGATTACAAGGAGACCTTTTCTCTTGTATCTAAGAAGGACTCCTTTCGTGTTATCATGGCATTGGTTGCTCATTTTGATCTTGAATTACATCAAATGGATATGAAACCAACCTTTGTTAATGGTGATCTAGAGGAAGAGGTTTATATGAAACAACTTAAAGGATTTTCCTCTAGTGATGGTGAGCAATTGGTATGCAAGCTCAAGAAATCCATATATGAATTGAAACAAGCCTCCTGTCAATGGTACTTAAAATTCCATGATATCATCACTTCATTTGGTTTTGAAGAAAACATCATGGATTAATGTATATACCAGAAGGTTAGTGGGAGCAAAATCTGTTTCCTTGTTCTATATGTGGATGATATCCTTTTTGCAACCAATAATAGTGGATTTCTATACAGGGTGAAACATTTTCTCTTTAAGAATTTTGAGATGAAGGATTTGGGTGAGGCATTGATGAGTGGCGAGGTACCCCTATGCTCAACCATATGAATACGAGTGTTTACACACGATTTGGTTAAATTCCAAGGACTAAGTGCTTATGCGCCTTCACAGAACAAGGACGGGTTAGACGATCGTTGTCTTCCTGAGTGTACTTCTATGGCATGATTATATGGTTAAGTAAGCTTGAGGCATGTGATTTTTATGGTTTTTTATGTTTTATGTCTTGGTGCTAAAAAGGGAGAAGTGAAATAATTGAATAACTAATTTAATTTAACTAATTAGCTAGGTCCTAAATAGTCCTAACAGCAGCATCCATTCCCACTTTCCGTACACATCCTAAACCAGTGTAACACTACTAGGATTACTAAACACTAATTGTTACTGGGTTACCAAGTGTTTCACGTATGCTCGAAGTGGTCGTACTGAGTGTGCTTACTTGTGAAAATTAACGAATCAATAAAAGTAACATTAATTAACTAAGGAAAGCATTAAAGAAATGTAAATAACATTAAAGGTAAGAAATAAGCTATTCTGAAGGTTGCAAGGTTTATCACAAAGTTCATCTTTATTTCTGGATATAAGGTGTGCTCAAGTACACAATGCTCGAATAAAGATCCATTCACTTTATGACTCCTACTGCAGGCACTCAAAAATAATTCTAACTCTGGAAAGGGAAAACTACAAGAGTTTGAGTAAGGGACTAAGAACTAATGCCAAAACCAAGTGTGCCTGCCTCTTATTTATAGGCGATGAGACAAGTTTTGACATTGGATGTTCGATATCGCTTGGCAGGCTTCGATATTGTGGTCCTGATATCACGGATCTAATATCACGGTCCCAATATCATGGCTCATCATACCCCCACGACTGAATGAAAATAGTCCTCGAGGTTCTTACAAAATATTGGAGGTATGGGATTATTGACTGAATGACAATTGACAATGATAGGGAATGAAAAATTTAAAGTGCCTGGTGAACAAATTGACAAACATATTATAGCATTGGTGTTCATAACCATAGTGGTGAACACTATACATAGATGACATCTAGACCCTCATTCGACATCTTGAAGAGAGAGAGAAAGAAAAGAAAATGAGGTGCATTGTTACCGATGTGCACATTGTTGTTCATCCATGGCCATATGATGCGTGTTCCTTGCATAACTGCTTTAGCTCCAGTCCATCCTAAGTGCTCCCTTCTTTATTGTTTATGTGATTACTATTTGCACACACAACACAGTCACGAATTAGCAAGGATAGATAAAATATAATGTGATTGATACCTTACCTTGATATGAAGCACACTGGCTATGTTGTGGGTATGGTAGATATTGGGTTAGAGATTTATACCAGGGTGTAGGGGTGAGATAAGTAATAGAATGGAAACATTTGTGACAGGGCCCCCATGACTAAGAGTGAACCTTCGGTAGGAATAGTGTGGAAAACTTAAAGAACAAGAAAGATGAGAGAAATAACAACGGTGAAGCCAACAAAAACAAAAACAAAAACAAAAACGGATGTCATTGATAGGATGAAACGATAAATAGTTGATTGCCATAAATGTTTAAGGGAAAGAGCTTAACAATTGCACCAAAAAGGAATGTCAGTGGGTCCTCCCCAAAGTAGGCTCATGCCCTTTATGCCCTGACAAACACACAAACCAAAGAGTCCGTAGGCTCTAGGAATGACATATGAAAACAATGGTTAAGAACTTATCCATAAGAGTTTACTGAAGAATGACAATGTGTCAACCAAAATATAGACTAATCATAAAATTGGCAATGAGGTGGAATATGGAAAGAAATATGGAAAAAGAGGAGAGAATGGAATGGAATTCCAAAATTAAGGTTGTGTAAAGTCTCTTGTGTAATATGTGGTTAAGGTGACTTAATAAAAATTTGCCCAAATCTAGATTCAAACTAACCACATCTAGTCACCTCGCATCAACACACTTGACCAATCCATCTTCTTGAAGCAGCAAGAATGCTTCTACAAAGCAACTACCATTTCAACAAGAAAAGAACAGAAGAGCAAAAAGTGAGAAAGGGCCTTTGTTAGAGGGAACCTTCAGCCATGGGTAACATGTCTTTCCAGTGCCATAACCAATGCTTGTAGCCCATGTTTCTTTATTATGTCTAAGGGGTGTTCTTTGAATTCCCACTAGTTTTTTTTTGTGAGAACCACACCATGCAAAGACTCATTTGATTTAATCAACTTCCTAATATTAGTTGATAGCAGAATGGCAGAAAACTTTAGGAAAAACATTTAAGGATCCAAGAGAATAGCCAGCACAAATGCATCGAATCCCTTTGAGGTCACATCTTTTTCCATCCATTTGAATCTTTCTTTGGTTCGAAGAGTACTAAGCCACCAATTCATTAATAAGTCTACTTAGAGAAAGGGACAGTACATTTCTGAAACAAAGGGAGACCATAAAATTGAATGGATGAACGGATGACATGGACTCATTGCCTGTTTTATCAAAAGAAACCATATCTTAGCATCAACATTGAAATTCAAAGGTAAGAACCAAACATTAGTAATCAACACTTATTATAATACAACCCACCATTGTGAGCACTTATTTTGTGACTAGTTAAAGTAAATTGAACAAAGAAATAGTAAAAATGTTAATGATGGTGTAAAAAAAATAAAATTAAAAAATGTGTAAAACAAAAATACAAAAGGAACTGAGGTCTTAGAATGGTTAGCATTGGTGGCCATCTCCCCCACGATTGAGTTGAAATGAGGCAATTTGAAATAAGGAGCAGGGTTGTCCACCAATAGAGGTAATATTGATACTAGCTGTTTTAGGCTCATGAAAAGGTTTGGTTTGCTGGATGTTGACTAATAATTTCTTATCTAGGCTTCCAGGTTTATAGATCATCATGGCTCCTAAAGGAAAAGTTTCATGAATAATATAAGGTCCTTCTCATAGCATTTGAAATTTAGTACATTGTGGGACATGTGTGGGATTCCAGTAGAGAACCTTATCTCTGGGTTGGTATTTAAATTTTTTAATTTTCAGGTCATGACATTGTTTATTAAAGGCCTTCTATAATTCGTTAGATGACAGGATGAATAATCGATTCTCATCTAGCAAGTTAAGGTTTATTAATCATTCTTTTTGTGCTAAATTGAGGTTAAGGTTAAGGTCACATGCTATGGATAGTGTACGGAGCTTAGCTTGAATAGGAAGCATTGGAAGTTTACCATACACTAACTCATAGGGAGAGTAGCCTATAGGAAGTTTTCATGTGGAGAGGTATGCCCAAAGAGCATCGTTCAGTTTGGTGCTGCAATCTTGCCTATATTTGCTAATGGTTCATGTCAATATTTTTGTGATCTCCCTATTGGTGACTTCGGCTTGACCATTCGCTTGAGGATGATATAGTGTAGTTAGCTTGTGTTCAACTCCTAAATGTTGCATCAACTTTCAAAAATTCACACCTATAAAGTGTGTACCATTGTTAGAAATAAGTGCACGAGGCACGCCAAACCTGTTTACAATTTGTTGTTGAACAAATCATGCAGTGGTAGATGAGGAACAGTCCGTAATTGCGGTTGCTTCTGCCCACTTTGTAAAATAGTCAACAGTAACAACAATGTAGGCTTTTCCATTGGACATTGGTGTAATAGGCCCCATAAAATCAATTCCCGATATGTTGAAGGGTTCTAAGGGTTAAATCCATTGTTGCAGATCCTCCATTCTAGCAGTTATTCCCCCATCACATTGGTAGTGCTCACAAGATTGGACGAAATGATGAGCATCTTGGAACAATGTAGGCCAATAATATCCTACAAGTAATATTTTGATGGTTGTTCATCTCCCAGCATAATGACCCTCATAGGGGCCCTCATGAGCATCTTGGAGAACTCGCAATTGATCTATATCGGGAACACACCATTGAACCAAGCCATTGGAACATACCTTATAAAGATGTCCATTAATTTCTATGAAATATTTGGCTTGGTGAAGAAACTACTGTCTCTTTTTAACGTCAAGCTCTTGTGGTATTTCTTGTGTGAGAAGATAGGTAAGAATGCTACTATACCAATTTGTATAAGTGGTTAATTGATTATTTATTACACCTGCAAAGAGAAGTTCATTAGGAAAATAGTAAAAAATTAGATATTCATCCTCTTTGTTGTCCCATCATAACTGAGATAAATGATTAGCAACAATGTTCTCAGTGCCTTTACGATTGATCATCGTAAGTTCGAACTCTTGTAAGATCACGAGCCATTATATGATGTGAGGGATCACCATTGGTTTATTCATTAGGAACCGAATTACACTATGATCCGTATGTACAAATATCTTATAGCCCAATACATAGTGCTTAAATTTGTTTAGTGAAAATACCACAACCATTAACTCTTTTTTTGTTGTGGTGTAGTTGAGTTGTGCACCAGCAATACTTCGACTTGCACAGTGAATATAGTAGGGACGTTTTTGGTCATTTAACTATGTAAGTATGGCTCCTAAAGCAAAATTGGATGCGTCAGTCATTATGTGGAATGTCTTGGACCAGTCAAGAGCTTGTAGAATGGGTGTTTCTATGAGCTTTTATTTTAAGGTTTGGAAGGCTAGCTCACATTCCCTGGTCCATTCAAAGGATACATCCTTCTTCGTTAATTTTATCAATGGTTTTGCAATATTAGAAAAGTTCTCAATAAAGCATCTATAATAGCCAGTGTGTCTAAGGAATGATCGAATATCTTTTACAGTTTCAGGTTGATAAGTGATTTCATGGATGACTTTGATTTTTTCAGGATCTACCTTTATCCCTATTTGTGAAATATTATGCCTTAATACAATGCCTTCTTGGACCATTAAGTGGCTTTTTTGCCAATTGAGCCTTAAGTTAGTTTCTACACACCATTTTAATACTTGCTCTAATAAGTTCAATGCTTGATCGAAGTCTGCTTCGTAGGTGGAGAAATCGTCCATAAAGACTTCCATACCATTCCCTATTTGCTATTGAAATATGCTTAGAACCAAACGTTGAAATGTTGCTGGGGCATTGCACAAGCCAAATGACATTTGTTTATATGCAAATGTCCCCCAAGGACTTGTGAATGTAGTCTTGGCTTGGTCTTTTGGCACTATTTGAATTTGATTGTATCCATTGTACCCATCCAGAAAACTATAGTAGCATTGCCCTGCAATGGTATCTAAGACTTGGTCGACGAATGGCAATGGAAAATGGTCTTTAAATGTTGCCATGTTTAGTAGCCTAAAGTCTATACACACCCTCCATTTACCTCCCTTTTTAGGCACAATGACTAAGGGACTAACCCATTCACTATCAGTAATGGGGTCGATGAGCCTAGCTTTTAGAAGTTGCTCAATTTCTTCTTTAATCACTTGCTTAAGCTTTGGGTTCAGTTGCCTTTGTAGTTGTTGTCGAGGCTTCATAGAGGGGTTAATGTAAATTCCATGTTGGCATATCCTAGGGTCTATTCCAGTTAATTTAGGATATGACCAAGCAAAGGCTTTCGACCAATTGTTTACCATTTTCAATAGTCTTTCTTTTGTTGAGGAGCGAACTTAGCATTAATGATTACCATTTTTCCATTCTTGAGAAATGTGTACTTCATACCGGTGGACAATGGTTTTAACTCAAGGGGCTCTTGCTTGAACTTGTTAGGGGTTTCTAGCTTTCCCTAGTTGATATTTTCGATGTCAGGACTTGGAAGTTGGCGATGGACTTGCTCTAATATATCTATGCTATCAATGTAGGTACAAGTTAAGCTCTTAGTTGGTTCCATGCATATAGTTGAATTACTCTCTTGGTTAGTTGTCAACCACTGGGTGCCTTCTTTTCTTGTGGCTGCTGCATATAAGCACCTTTGTATGTTAGTTATTTGTGCACACTGATTGCATGCAAGCAATGTTAAACATTGTACAAACCAAGACTTTTGCACGTAATTACACCTTGTGTCATTGTATGCGATACATGGAACTTTCTTTTTCTTGATCTTTCCAAACATATTTTTCTTTGATATTTCTAAGGAAAGATCATGTATTTCAAGGCACACATCAATTGTGCTTAGCCATGCTCTTTCCATAATTATTGGGAAGTCCCCCTTACAGTTGTTAATTTGAATCACTAGGAAATTGGCTGGATACGACCACCCACAAATAGTGGTGAAAATGTCCTTCACTAGTCCTAATGAGACAGTGATGGACTAGTTGACCAACTCTAAATGGATGCTACTCTTTTTTAATGGAGGCAGGTTCCAGGCTTTGTACATTTCTTGGGAGATTAAATTAACACCAGAACCTGAATCCAAAAGAGCTTTGCAAATATATAAGAGGACTTTCAGGATCAGAGAATTTCCTAGGAAGACAACCAGCTTTAATCCAATCGATAATGGCATGAGTCAACATGACCGTGTGCATTAAGTACGATCTTTGGTCTAAAGGAAACTTCGAAGGTTCGAATGATAGAGAAGCCTTTGGAGAATTAGCCACTTGTGGTTGTAAGGACTTAGTTGGACTGTTGGTTCTAAAGAAAGGTCTCTTCTTTGTGTGGTTGTCTAAACCAATAGTAGGTTGAGGATTGACAGCCCTTGTAGCATTACGTTACTACAGTTGGGCAGGGAGCTCACCCTACATAGTTGGAGTAGGTGGTAATGGAGCTAAGGGTGGAAGAGGTGTAGTCAGATGAGAAGGATAGTACATTTGTGAACCTTTCCCCTAGGAGAAGGAGTTCTATAGTACTCATGGGTTTGGTAGTGAAGTTGAGGAGTGACGTGACTAGTGGAGTTACATGGAGAGATTGGCTGCTACACGTAGTACTTGTATGGGTTAGTTTGACAGTAAGGGTATTGTTGACATGGTGGTGGCATTCCCCATGATTGTGGGTGCTGCCACTGTTGATACTACTCATTTGGTTATGGTGGAGTTCCACTTGGATAATACGTTAAGGGTTGGTGGAACTGTCTTGGGTTACCTTGAGAATAAGGTAACCTTCGAGATGTGTGCTGTCTATTTAATCATGGGTTTAGTGCATACACCCTAGACTCTTACAGGTGTGAGATTACTCAAAAACATCTTTTAGGATGGTTATATTGGCATATCTCACATCCACCATCATTGTCTGTATTTGAATCCACAACCTCTTCAATGATGACAACTTTACCCTTACCTTTATTATGTGCATATTAAGCTTCTTTCTTTTTTCTCCTTTCTCGACCACTACCTTACTCTCTAGACTTGTTTACTATTTTGAGAATGGTTTGGAATTTATTTTCTAGGGATTCCCAAATTTGATCTACCTTTGCTGATACTTTTGATGCAAATTTCTGAATGGGCAAAGTTTTCCTATTCACCATCTCTTCAAGTGGTGACTCTTCTTCATCCTCACAAAATTTAACTTCCTTCTTTCAGAGGGAAGGGTCTCTATTGTACTCCTCTACATTTTCTCTTTTCCTTAACTCACCTTTCTCCTTGGCAACTTGCTCCAACAATCTTTGTACTTGATGGGCTCTAAGCTCGGATAGTCTTCCTTGGGCATAAGTTCCAAGGGTTCTTTGTGTTTTGTATCTAAGCCCATCTATGAGATGAAATAGTTGTTTCCACTTCGAGTAGCCATTTCCGAGGCAACGATGTAATAGTGCATAATATTGACCCATGGCAGCATCCAAGAGTTTGTGTCCTCCTTGTTTCCATTTGTGGATTTGCTTACTTAGGTTGGACACTCAGGAGTACATGTGATATTTATCGTTGAATAGCTCTAACATGGTACTCCATCGGCGAATGGATTTCAGTTCTAAGGATCAGTACTAACTTTTTGCTTCCTTGATCAATGTTCATGAAAACAACTTGAGTTTTTGCCACTAGTTTTCTATGTTTTGCAAGGCACATGCATCATGAAATACTTGTAGATGGTTTTGAGGATCAGCACTGTATCCCCCTTCAAATCGTGGGATATTGTTCATGTCTAATCTTTTGATCCTACTGTTCTTTTGGTATCTTGTTGGGATTCTAACAGCCTCTAGTATGTCTAACATACTTGTGGTGAGTAAGGTTTCATTGTGATCGTATTGTCTATGGCGTCTATGATGCCTATGCTGTTTCCTACTCTCCCTTCTTTCACGGTGTGTTTTTCTAGAACGCCCTCGTCCCCTTTCTCGACTATTTTTTCTATGATCTCTATTTCGCGTACCATTATCCTCATGGTCTTTCCCTTTGTGACTGCGTTCTGATCCTGAAGGAGAGGATGAAATAGATGATGAAAGTGAAGAGGAAGGAGAACTGGCACCATGATGATGCCTGCTACCTTCTCTTCGGTGCTCACAGCCTCAGTCATGGTTATGATCAGAATGTCCATCTTTATCATGCGTTCTTGTTCCCTTTTTAGACCCTTTGTGTCCATTGGTATCAAAACCTGGGTTATGGATAGTTGAGTGAAGGTTCTAATACACAACCCCTTGACTGAAGTCAACGGGAGAAGCATTGTTTTGTGGAAAACCTCTTAAGGCAGGTTCACCACCCTCATTTTCACTTAGGACATATGGGACATCTTGAGACCACTTCCCCTTCATAGATTTATAATGTCTCTCCTATTGTAGGTTCCTTTGACATTGTGCCTCTGTAGGTTGATAGTCCCTCGAATCTTGTTCATGCACAATGTATTCTGATTGTAAGTGCTGGATACCAATTCATGTGAGAGCACAAAGAGGCATGCTTGGGTTTGAGCGATTGGGAGGTAACACTATGTTATCTTCTAAATCATGCCAACACAGTTGTTCATCCTGGTGAAGGATAAATGTAAAGTCTGGTATATACTCATCGGGATGATCGTATACCAAGCAAAACTACTGGGGTACTGATAGGTCATAATGTGTACTACACCTCCGACTGTTCATTGGTTGGACCTAGGCGGTGAAGCACTCTCATAAGAAGAAGGAGACATGATTAATGATTTAGTGTGCAATATTCTCTCTTTTCGATGATTGTAGGGTCACTAACCTAAGGGTTCATTCCAACGATGGAAAGATTCCTAAGTTCTAATTAGCACACAAACAACAAAGTCCCTAATAGCGGTGCCAATGATGAATGGTGAGGTACCTCTCCGCTCAACCATACGAATACGAGTGTTCACGTACGATTTGGTTGAATTCGCCAGAGAAGTCTTTGGCATCCTAAGGCAGCTTCAACCGCAAAAGGGAGGATTCCAATCTCCCCCCCCCCCCCCCCCCCCCCCGTGGTGCGAGGCCGCATGATTTTGGTCCAAGCCACTAGGTGCATCTTTTTCCCCCCCTTGCCACCCGAGCACATAAAATCGTGGATAATTGCATCAATTTTAGTGGCAACTCTAGTTGGCGGAGAGGCCATTGAGGCTGTAAACCTCACCACCAACACTGTAGAGGCTAGCATGATTTTCCCTTTTCGGGATAGGAAGCTATTCATCCAGAGCGTCGTGTGTTTTTGAATTCACATAATGAGAGCCTGCCACATTTGGAATCGGTGCCAATTGTGGATGGGGATGCCTAGATATTTATCGCATGCCTCTCCCTACAGGATCCCCAGGATTTAAATGATCTTGCTGTGCACCACAGGGTGGGTGTGTGTGAAAATTAACGTGGATTTCCCGGGGTTGGGTGCCAGACCCACTTCTCACTAAAGCCGATTCAACACCCTTGTTAATGCCCCGACCTGCGACACCGTAGCCCTGGTGAAGATCATGGTGTCATCTGCGTAATGGGTAGTGCGGCATGGGATGCCGTGCATATTAAGCCCCTGGACCCCTTCTTCGGCACAGTATGTTTGCAGGAGGTCCATCATCATTAGGAAAAGGAGCGGAGAGAGGGGGTCAACTTGACGGAGCCCCCGTCTGGTCCCGTGAAAGCCCCACAGGTGTCCATCAATGTCCAACGAGAATCGCCCTCCCCATTGAATCTGCAGGCAGAGCTCCACAAAAGCCTTGTCAAAGCCTTTCACGTGCAACACTGTCCTCAGCGCTACCCAACTCATGGAATCGTAAGCCTTGGTTATGTCTAGTTTGATGCAGAGGCCCGATAATTTAGCAACCCGAAGGGAGTGCTAAATTTCCTGTAGCAGTAGGACCTGGTCTTGAAGATGATGACCCTTCATAAAAGCAGCCTAATTTTTCCCCACCAAGCGAGCCATGAGTGGCTGCAGCCTAGCCACAAGCATGCGAGAAAATAAGCGCAACAGTGAGTTACAGACTTTGATGAGGTGAAAATGCCCTGGGGATGTGGGCGTCTCCATTTTTGGTAGCAGGACCATGCGAGAGCAGTTGATTTCTTTGTGCACTTGACACCATGCCAGCATGCAGTTAAAAGTGTCAAGCAAGTTCACCCCCAGCACGTCCTTGAAGTTACAGAAGAATTCAATGGGCCACACATCTGGCCCTGGGGCCTTGTCAGCCGGCATATCTTGTAGTGCGCTTCGGAGCTCCTGGTGCAAGAACGGTTGCAAAAGTCGCAAATTATCAGCCAGATTTAGAATTTTCTGCACTGGCACTGAAATCGGGTCCGTAGGCTGCCAATTCCAGACCTGCTGCCAGTATTGCAGTAGTTTGTTTGTGCCAGAGTGTGGGTGTGTTGGATCTCCTTGCAATAAACACTGCAGCGGCCGTTGGCACATTCTGCGATGTGCCTTCGCCGCTGCAAAAAAGAACTTCATGTGCCAATCTCCTACCCTCAGCCACTGCATGCGTGCCCATTGGCGCCAATATTCTTCCTCTTCTTGGTGCAGTAGTTGGAGCTACACCTAGAGGGTGAGCTCCTCGCGGGTATGGTTGGTCCCTTGCTCCTGTTGCTGCTCAATTTCTTGTAGCTTGGCCTAGATCTAGGTTCGGTATCTTTTGAAACTGTATTTTTCTGCCACTCCAAGATTTTTGAGGGTCTTTAACCCTTTTTTTACAAAATCGCGCGGGTCCACCGAGGTTGGATATTCTTGCCAGATGGTCTGAAGTAGGTCACCCAGCCACGGCTTGCGTAGCTAGGTGCATTCAAACCATAATGGGCAGGGGCTCTGATGCACATCATGCGTCAGCTGGCAGATGATGGGCTGGTGATCGGAAGCCATCCGAGCCCCGCCGTAGGCCTGGATATCCCAATTGGTCAATAGCGCTTTGATGACCCACACTCGGTCAATCCAAGATTGAATCCGCGCTGTGCCTTGTCTGTGATTGCTCCAGGTGTACTTGCACCCCTCGATTTCGATGTTGAAGAGATCCTGATGCTGTAACAATGCAAGAAATTCGAGCGTCCTCGGGGGTTCTGCCATGCTGTCACCGGTCTTCTCCTAGTTGTAGAGCCTTTGGTTGAAGTCTCCAATTAGTAACCAACTGGCATTGTGGGGGATAAGCCCCGCGACCTGCAAAAGCTCCTGAAGGCGACCCTGCCATCCCTGAGGGCCGTAAACATTGGTTACCCACATGTCCGTCCTCGGCAAGTGCACTGTGATGCACCAATTGGAGGTGTCTAGGACATACGAATCCACCTTGGTGAGGACCGCGAGGCCTCCTACGCACCCCCTGCTGGCCGCCAGATGGCTGTGCCACCTCGGCCATTATAATACATGAGCTTCCGTCTGTTGGAGTTTCATTTCTTGTAAACACACAATATCGCACCTCCCATCTCACACCATAAATTGCAGGGTATGCCGCTTGTATGGGGTACCCTGGCCCTTGCAGTTCCATGAGAGGACCTTCATGGAGACTAGTGTCGATGGTAAACTTCCTGGAGTGTCAGCTACACTCCCAAATCAACGAATAGCTGCGTGGCCTTGTGACGGTGGGTGTTGTTGTCTGGGCGACCAACCTTGGCTGCTGGTAGGGATACCGCCATCCCCTGTTCACGTATTGGCCTTGTCCCCCAAGGATGGGAGCTAGGCTACGCTGAACCTCGACTGGTGTTTATCTAGTCTATGACTGGTGGTGGTGACAAACCTCCCTAGGAAGGGCCCTCCCCCCAGAAGTGGGTGTGTGCGGTGATCCATAGTAGCCTTGCTTCACTTCGGTCCTTGCCTAGGTGCTCGCCTTCTTGGTGTCCTCGGGGGCCAGGGCCCCTGCTCCCACCAACACATGATAATAGGGCTTGCTCACCATACTTGGCAGGGCTTCCTGTCCTATCTCTGATGGCCCTTCCCCATGAGTGTCCTCCGTTGATTGCCTTTGCGGCCCTCCAAGACTGGGGAGTGGCCGACCGTTAGCTTTGGTCTGACCTTGCATCCCACCAGCCGTGGGGGGCCGTTCCCTACGAAGGGGGTCTGCCCCCATATGCCACGTCTCACCCTTGGGCACCAGAGGTTTCCTATTTGCGATTCGGCCTTTTTTGCCTACAAGGTGCCACCCGTCCTCTGGGGTGGATGCGTTACAGTTGTGATGGGATGGGTTGCCCCCTTTCTGGGAGTCCCTTAATAGGGGTGGTGCCATCGGCAAGTTTTCAAACTGTACACGGACCCTCTCCTCCCCAAGATCCATGTCCAATACCAGCTCCTTGACTGGCTCCTTTGGTATAAGAGGCCACCACACGTAGAATCGTGTGAAACCAAGTGTTCCCTAGCCTCGGTGAAATGATCAAACTTGATAAATTCGCCAAACAGCTTTGTGAGCGACTGTAGGAACTCTGTCAACTAGTATTCAAGGGGGAGGCCATGCAGCCGCACCTAGATCGGTGCCTGCTCAAACAGAGTTGGATCCCGGTGAGCCCCCAAGCACTAGGGTGCCAGGGCCAGACCTCGTGCCCCATAGAACCAAGGTCCCCCCACCAGAACTTGTTCCCGTTCCTCCAGGGAGGCGAAACAAAATAGGAGGCGATCGTCTGCCAGGCATTGAACTATCACCATATCTAACCCCCACACGGCCCAAGCCCAGCGTCAGATCATATCTACCCATGGTCGTGCCCCTTCGGACATGAATTTTCCAATCAGGAAGCGCTCCAGTTTTTCCAAGGTGTCCTTGTCTGGTCGTCTGACTTTTATCCGCAGTGCTGATCCTTCTCTGGAGCACTCTCCGAAAACTCTAGCCCGCTGCCTCTCATCTTCCATGGCGGCGTCCGCCGGTCCTTCCGTCACACCATGGGCTGTCCTGTTTGCCTCCACTCCTTGGGCCGTCACACCATGGGTTATCCCGTGCACCTCCACTCCTTGGGCCGTCTCGCTAACCTCCCCGCCTGTACTTGCTCCTTGAATGCTCATCCTTAACTGAAGGTTGAGCCTCTTCAAGTTGGTTCTACATGCTAAGTTGGATTCACCTCTTACCAATATCTTAGCCTTAACACTTCTTTAATTACAAATAGAATTATTGCATTACTTAAAAAGTTGCAAGTGGTATGAAAATGTTATTTGATTTAAAAAGAAGCTATAATAATAAAATTATTCTAGCTTGGGATATCCAAAAATAGCTTCACTCATGCCATTGTTCAACCTAGTATTCTTTAGGGGTGTGTCATATGGGGTCCTGTTCTATCAAATAAACATTAGAAATAAATAGGAGAAATTTAGAAGGTTTTTTTGCTTGATGAATTTAAAGGGAAGAGATAGATATAATATGATATTATGTTTCTTGAAATAGAGATGATGTCATTAGAGATTGAAGCTATTTGTTACTTTATAACCTCTACTCATAATATTTCTATATCTTCATCTGATAAATAATTCAAAAAAGTAATGATAGAAATCCATGATAAAGTATTACTTCCTAAGTGAGTTTTATGGCTTAATTAATGAAATATTTAAGAGTACATTTACTATTATGATCCTACCAACATTTGCAATTTGGTAAAATAAGCACTATATCAAAAAATTTGAAAAATATAGAAGGAAAAAAACATTTCTATTTGAAAAGTATTAGGAGAAGCCTTAATTCAAAGGTAAATTATTTATTTGCTAGTATTCCTCATTAGTTACTATGCACAATTATTAAAACACGAATGGGATCTCATCATCTAAGAGCTGAAATAGGAGATGATTAAAAATTCCTCATAAAGAATGAATATGTTGATTGTGAAATATGAATAGCATTGAAGATGAATACCATATTTTCATGCAATGTTCTACATTTGAGCACAGTAGACATAGATGGAATATTACAATTACAAATATTGATTTGTTCAAAATGTTACTAAAAATACTTGGTAATTTTCTTAATGATGTTTACAAAACTCATAGAAAGTATATTTATACTCTATAAGGTCTAAAAGCATAATAAAATTTTTGTTTCAATAATCAAGATATGTTAAAAAAACAATTCATACATAAAATTATCTCCCAAAAATTTAGTCAATAAATAGCTTTTACTTATGTCTTAGATGGTGTTGGAACTCAAAATAAGTGAAATATAGGTACACCCTAAGATATATAGTCTAATTAGAACTTTATAGCTCAATATTGTCCACTAGATTCCAACCTATAACTTTTACTTATGTATTGAATAAAACTTAACAAACATAAAAAGACTCCAACAAAACATCTAGGCCAAATATTGTTCAAAAATATAATGAGTGACTTTGACTTTTGTATATATGATTAATAGAAATTGCTTTTAGATATATTTACACTATAAATCTAAAACCTTTGTATATATTTAATTAAGTTCAATAAGATAACCTATGACCATTTATGACTTTTTTCTTTTCCTAGGGTATTCTTATGCTAGGTGCACATATACATTTGATCTTATTTTCCCGTAATCTTAATGGGATTTTTCTAACTTTGGAAGTCTAGGAAAAGAAGAATCTTTCAATTAGAAAATCATTTTATTTATTAAGCAAATTTAAAATTAATTTTAGTTTGAAATTTTATATATTAAGCTTATTTATTAATGTCTATCTAGTAGAAGCTTTAGGGCTTATAAATACATTAAAAGAATGTATTTTAACACCCCCACCCCATGACCATAAATACATTAGAAAAAGTATAGAGAAATATGATCAAATAGCAACCTTTTGCCTAATAAGATAATGAGCTAACCACTTGAACCACCTATCATTAGTAGTAATGAAACATTGTAAATCACTTATTTGTTTCATATTAGTATAGTTTGAATAAATATTAATATAAATTCTATATTACAAGTTTAATCTTAATCAAAGCATAAAATCTTATTCAATTTTATGTTCCTAGGTGTTCACAACTAAATCTTACCAATTCCTATTATCATGAAAAAGTTTTCATAATTCAAACATTAAGAAAAGAAATTATTGCATGAAGCTTTGCTTTAAAAGCCTTTTCAAATAGCACATAAATCTAACGTCAATCTCTATTTTGATTATTGCATATCATGGTCTAAGGGGTTACCATGTAATAAACTTTCATTGCATTACCCTGGAAATGTAGGGTGAGGTGAATTAATGTTTATCAATCTCAATGAGTCTATTAATAGCACTTCACTCTTCAAGTACCACATTTCATTGATAAGCATAATTTAACTGGTTCAAAACTCTACAACTCCAAGTTGCAAATTAACTAAGTCAATGAGATAATGATGAAAAGATACGGTGTTATGGATCTGGTATTCACAGAAACATGAACAGGCATTGAAGGATGAGAACACAGTAAAGGAGTCATTATGGACTAATTTGCAGGTCTGAAAGAGCTTGTCTGACCAAACCATGGACTAATTTTGCAAGTCTGAAAGAGCTTGTCTGACGAAACCATGAATTTGAGCAGGTTTCTTGAGCTGTGAACGAACAAGAGATGGAAAGAGGCATAGGACCACTAGCGGAACTGTACCATAAATACATTGAGTGACAAGGAATATTAAGGTTTCAGAGGAAAGTTTCGAATTTGGTTTTCCAAATCATTTTCACGACGAATACGAAATCTGAAAAACAGAATCAGTTTTTGGTGAAGATTGTGCCATTTACCCAAAAGCATACATGGGCGTTGGCGTGCAACAAAGTGAACAAACTTCTGTCGACATTAGTGAGCGCCTTGAAAATCTTTGCGTTACTTTATTGAAAAAGTTTTGTTTACCCTGCATTCTTTTGAACTTGTCAAATAATTACCTTACCATCATTCTAATTATATATTTATCTATTAAAACAAATACCAATAATATTATTGCGGTTGTCATTTAACGTTCAGTTTAATACACCATCTTTCATGTTTTTCTTCTTGCAGGTTATCGTAGCCTTGATTTATATTCTATTCTGACTTAAAGCTAGCAAATAAAAACCAGACAATCATTGTGATGGTAGATGAAACTTGTAATGTTAACGGAAACGGCACGTATAAACGTACCTTTTCTTTTATTTCGTCTTTTATTTCGTTTTTTAAAATGAGATGTATCATTCTTTGACCTTTGTGTTTCACTTAAAGATTATGAAATGGATGCAGATATTACAGCATAAAGCGCTTTTTATCCAGATGACCGTTAAGGTAGGTTAAGGATGTTGATGGTTATCTCTTATTTATCATGTATGCGCAGCAGCACAGCAACCTACCATGAATGACATCCTCCGAAAATGGTGTGATTACTTTGTTGATGGCCTGACAATATGTCGTGTCCATTAAGGCATTGGAAGGAATTCTAATGATGCTGTCTCCTGAGGCACCTTAGGACGAATATGATTCTAAAACGTTGCTTACTTTGTTGGTAGACCTAAGATTAGGTACCTGTATCTTTAGAAGACATTTTCATTACAGTAGAGAAAAGGAAAAGTAAGGAGGAAAATGAAGGTAATATAAAACAAAGTAAATAAATAATTTTTAGGTGATTTATTAATTTAAAGAGAAAAATATGAATATGTGAATTATGTAGTACAAATAACATTTAAGATGAATATTATATTTTCTTCCAATATCTTACATTTGATCATATTAGATATAGGTAGGATATTATGGTTGCAAATTAGGCTCATCTATTCTAAATTTTCTTAAAAACACTTAGTAATTTTGTTAACAATGTTTTCAAAAGTCACACCATGTACATTTCTACTTTTCAATAGATCCAAAGGTTTTACTAACTTAATAAAATTTCAATTATAGTTTCAATGTTTATGAATTAATACTTAAAGTTGATGGACATTAGTAGGAGTTTAAGGTATATTTTATTTTGATTTCAATATAGGATGGTAATGAAGTGAGTAGTATAAATTAAATACGATCAATATTGATAGTGAAAAGTGAAGAATCCCAAACCTTTTTAAAGGATAGTTACCTCAAGATATATAACTAATACACTACTTTTGTAGAACTTACATAGAACATATATAAAGGTATCTTAAGTATGATTCAGACTAGTAATCTCTTATCAAAAATCCTTGTTAGATAATGAACTAAATTCTTGAACTTTTTGATAAAATAGAATAGATACAAAGGGTACTAACAAGATGAAATACATCTATAAGTCAATGCTAGGACCAGAAATATGTGGCTATCATGTTTAATATTAAGTTAAAGGTTACCCAATTTGTGATAAAATTAAATAATTAAGAAAGAAAGTTATAAATGCCTTATCGTGAGATTAGGATGGCAAAAGCTATAATCAAAACATTAGATAATGAGGTAATCATAGTTATATCAAGGAGAGGTACCTTAATTGATTACCTCATTATCTAATAAGTATCATGCACATAAGCCAGAGATAGGTGGCTTAAGTAGTTAGCTTATTGTCTTGTTAAGTAAGAGGTTGTTAGTTGAAGTCATACTTGAAGCATTACTGTATTCATCGATCATTCTTCTAAAGTATCATGTTGGCTAGATGTCTTGGATGTCTTCTAAAGGATAGGTTGTTATAGATGAGGAATAAGATGCTAAGAAAGATTGAAGTACCAAGGTGCCATGTAATGTTCAATGGCACATCAGATTTCATCTTTTGAATAAAATATATGAAGATGTTGTTGCAGTCAATGAGGCATTGCTCACTTGGTTAGAATATATAACTTGTGATTTACAAATCAAAAGTTACATTCCAAGAGATATGTTGAAACACATGTTACCTAGGAGCATGGTAAAAATATATGTTCGTTAACTATATTGTCAAGTTGACAACAAGTCATAGTAATTCATTATCAAATACGTTGCTTACTTTAATGGTTAGCCCATCATAGATAGGACAAAGGTACCAAGATGATGACAGATCGTCATCATCCTAGCATGGTAAAAATATATGTTCGTTAACTATACTGTCAAGTTGACAACAACTCATAGTAAGTCATCACCAAATACTTTGCTTACCTTACTAGTTAAACCATCATATATGGGATAAAGGTACCAAGATGATGATAGATCGTCATCATCATAGCATTGTCCTGATAAAATGGTTTTAGCTACATGAGTTCTTTTTCACCATTCACCTCTATGAAGAGCTAGATGATATATGAGGTGTTGATAGAAATTTAGGATTATTGGGACATTGTTGAAGGTAGTTTTTAGGCATGTTTCTCCTCCAGATCTAATATTTCTCCTTTAGATATGATTTTTTAAAAATAGATTTGATTTCTTTCTCTTTGAATTTTCTCAAATAGATTGATCTTTCTATAATTATTTTATGGGAAATTCTAAATTACTTTCAAAGTTTTCAACCAATGTTTAAATTTTTGTTTCTTCTATCAATATAAAAATTTTTGTTAGTTCTTAAAATGTAAATTTACAAGTTGGAGGGCAAATTTGTAAGGTCTTCTTCTAGTAATGATAATGAAACTAAGACACATGATTTGATTCTCTTTAATGATTTATATGAGTCACTAGAAGTTAGTCTTATGTCATGATATATGTTTATTACTTGGCTTGTAATCAAAGTTTTGATTCATAATTAAATGATCTTATGCAAAAGAAAAACATTCAAGTTATCTAGATAGGTATTATTCTAGTTTTTCTTCTGCTTGTTGAGCTAGGCAATACTTCAATGGTGCAACATGCCCTTGATATAGTATCTTTTATACATAAACATGCACTATTGATCATTTGTAAGTAGACTACTAATTTTGATATCTAGTATAAAGAATATTTTAAAGATCTAGGTATTGTTAAGCTATTTTATCTTTCATTGATTTTTCAAAAATTTGAATAGGAAATTATTAGTCTTGTTGTTCCCAATCACTATATAGAATCTATTTCTACATCATATGTTTATCATAGACTTTTTATATTAAATTCAATCTTCTCAACTATAAAAAAGAATTGGTATTGCAAGTAGCTAGAAAGATTTACATCCAACCAATTACATATTATAATCTCCCTAATTCTTGTAATTTTTATTATTGTAAAGGACATTTTGTTTAATATTTGTCCCTTTCTTCTTAAGAAAAGAATGTGAAAAAAAGGAAAAAATGTATGGAAGTTGAGGATAGAAAAAAATAATCTAAAGATAAGTAAATAAAAACTCAAGATGATATCTATGATAAGAATGATTAAATGGAAATAAAGAAACCAAAGAATATAAAATATTTTATGAATACTTTTATTGTTACTATAGAAACTATTGATCACTATAGATAAGTAACATGTAAGGAAAATTTTTTGTATGTAAGAAGATTACTATCTACCCAAAAATAAAATATTTTATTAACAAATGGGCTTTAGAAGATGCCAAAGAGACTCAAATTTAGGTCAATCATTATAGACATTATTTGCTAACGTTTATTTTTGTATCTTCATCTCTTACAAATTATGATATTTTGCCAAAGCTTTATGTTGTTATATCAAATCCTTTTACTATTTTAAATTCATGAACAAATATTGAAAAAGATGTAAATATTATTAGGACTAGAACATCCTCTCCAATTAACAATTAATTTTTTCCTCTTATTTTTTTGAAGTATCTATTGTAAGATTGTTCACTTAAGTAGACATCCCTAAAATTAGAAAGTTATTCCTTTCCATGTTTTTGGGGTTTTCTAGTTAGTGATTAAGATGTGATGTGCTCTAAATTATTTTTGTTTATTATTAATTTTTTGGGCTTTGACACCCCCTCCCATAAATTATGACTTAGCTCTTTTAAATGGTAAACAAAAAAAGGAGTTATAAAGATAAAAGAAAGAAGAATTCTTTGGTTAAGATGATCATGATTGTCTCCTCTACCTCTTTCTATGTTAGAGGATAATTGTATGACCTAAGTGGTTTTCTGGGAGGGGATGCATGGTGGAGGAGGGGGTGGGTTGCTGGGGAGGGAAAGGGGGTGTCAAACCCAAAACATTTTAAAAATAAAATTTACCCCCAAGACATATAGTCAAATTAGAACTTTATAACTCAACATTACCTACCAAAATCAATCCCATAACTAGAGCTTCCAAATCAAAAGTCTTACCAGTAGCTTAACTTCTTATTTTTGTTTTTGGGGTCTATTTAAAATTAGCAAACTACTTAATTGAATATAGCTCAATTTTTTAGTAACTTGAGAATTGAAAGAAGTGAATCAATTGATGAATTTATTCATAGGATGTATGGTTGTATCAAAAAAAGCTTATGAATTTGGTTATGGCTATGATGAAAAGGAAAAGGTAAGATAGATTGCTCATATACTTTACAATAACATAGGTATTTAAATGCCATGTTTAATGTAATATAAATTAAAGACTTCAATGCATATGCCCTTGATGAATTTCTTGATTGAAAGATAACCACTGAAAACATGAAATTTAAGGGAGAAGAAAAACCAATAGATGTGACCAAAGATAAGAGAAGGAGAAAGAAAGAAGAATTAGACAATGAAGACTTAAAGCTAGAGGATGATGATAAAAAGACAATTCAAATCTAGGTCGATTCTTACATATAATTTTTATCATAAAAAAGTCATACATAAAGCAAAATGTCAGTACAAGTATGGTTTTCTTCCTACTTTCTTTAACAAGAAGAAACCAAAGAATAATAAATATAATGATTAATAAATTACAGGTAAAATAAGTAAATAAGGAAACTCAAACATTGTAGCATCTAATATTAAAAGAAACTTGCCTACACATGCTTGGATCATTAACAGTTAGGGTTCTAATCACATGATGCCCAACAAAGAAGACTTTATAGAGCTTGAGAGTGCAAAAGCCCTAGAGGAATTAAGGTTAAAAATGAGAAATACTTGGAGATTCAAGGCATAGGCAAAGTTCTTATGATCTTGAATAATGGCTAAGAAATAACTATCCATGATATTTTTTATGTTCTTAAGTTACCTAATTCATCATCATAGTTAGGAAACTTCAACAAAGAAATTACAATGTGAGTTTTTTTATAAAGAATTTATATTAGTTTTAATAAACATGGTGGGATTACAAAATCTAGAATGTCAAATAATCAAATCTATTTACATAAAGCTATAGAATTTTAAGTAAAAATAAGCAATGGAGAAGTCCCATGAGTTGCTAAAATTACAAAGAAAGTAGTAGAAGAAGAAATACTAAAAATGATCCCATATCCTTCAAACAAAAAAAATTGAAACGATCACAGNATGGCTAAGAAATAACTATCCATGATATTTTTTATGTTCTTAAGTTACCTAATTCATCATCATAGTTAGGAAACTTCAACAAAGAAATTACAATGTGAGTTTTTTTATAAAGAATTTATATTAGTTTTAATAAACATGGTGGGATTACAAAATCTAGAATGTCAAATAATCAAATCTATTTACATAAAGCTATAGAATTTTAAGTAAAAATAAGCAATGGAGAAGTCCCATGAGTTGCTAAAATTACAAAGAAAGTAGTAGAAGAAGAAATACTAAAAGTGATCCCATATCCTTCAAACAAAAAGAATTGAAACGATCACAAGCCCAAGTTGAAGAAGAAGTGAAGAATCAACAAGTTGAAGTCTTAAGAATAAGAATCAATGTGGTGGAAGAAGTCAAGAAGATAAAGAAGTGGCTCATGTCTTAAGAAAATTTTAAAGACAAGTAAGAAATTTAGCTCTACCTTATGCATCCTGAAGGAGGTTTTATGAGAAAAGGGAGCTGCACAAGAGCTTTATAAAATGTTTTTTATACTTTATATGTTGGAGCATTTTCTGAAAGAATCAAAATTTAAAAAGTAAGATAAAGGGACATGCCCTTCCAAAATCAAAATTTTAAGTATTTGATGGGTGGATGTAATGAATTATGGCCCCAAATATTGATTAAAACTCATAACCTTCCACATTTCTATGGCAAATAATGTTGGCTCCATGTTATGTAACTTGGGTTTTATGAAATCCTATGATTAGGAGGCCTTGTTCTTATTGTGTGACATTGAAGAGATGGTGAAAAACCTTGGTTGATTTGAATTTAATGCTAGAATGAAGAATATTTTATGGCTCACTTTGCTTATTTAATTTCTTTCATTTTCTACTCACATTCACTTTAAACTCCCATTAGTTTTTCTGACTCCTAGAACTATTAGAGACTCACAAAAATTGATATGCAAACCTTCATCTCCCTAAGCAAATACCCACTGTATGATAGATTAAAAAAGACTATCTCTTTCCATCAAAATGAACTTTGATAAGGTAATAATTGACCTACCTTGCAAATATATTTACATGAGATGCACAAACTAGTGATGAATTTTGAATATTGAAAATGTGCTAAGTAAAACCAAATCTTCAAGCATGCTATGTTAAATATTGTTTAAGGCATTGTTAATGACATGATTTTGGGCATGTTCACTACTATAACTATAACCATAACTAAAGTAGGAATTCAGCTCATGACCTTGTAATCCTATAATCAGTCCCTATATGGTTTAGTTGTTGTGCCTTAAACTTTTTAAATATATATACATGATATGGTTTAGTTGTTGTGCCTTAAACTTTTTAAATATATATACATGATACAATTACTACACCAACAAAATTAGAGTTGTGACAATAGCTACACCTTATGTTATATCATCATAGTAGTGGCCTAGTATGGTAGAGGATTACATATAGCTGTTAAGGTATAAGTAGAGGTTGTGTTTCCTTTATCTTTCAAAAACAAAGAAAACATATAAAATTAAAAAATATTAATAAAGAAATAAATGAATAAATTCTTGTACCGGATAGCCGGACATGGCTGAATCAGCTTTGGTTAGAAGCACAATTTGCCATTGGAGTAATTAAAAATAATAAGCAATGCCTAGGATTGGACGGAGTGGCAAAAACCAATACATATCAATGATGCCTTGCATGATTTTTCTTAATTGCTGGCTGCCTTCACCACACGCTCTCGCAACGGCAGCCTATTTCCAGTAAAGTTTTTAACTTTGAAATGGCTGTCTAAATATAGTTAGAAGCATTCTGATTTAATATCTGAGCCATGTGTAAATTCTGGAACTATATAAGTTATGGACAAAAGGCTTCCGTTGCGTCTCTCTGATGAAGATTTCAGTGCGTGAATATGGATTAAATATTGCTTTAGGAAGTTGAAAAGCTGTTTATCATGGAATGAAAACTTTTGTCATCAGCTGGAACGGAATTCACCCTTCTCGATTGGCCCTAACGAGGGTATAGTATAGGGTTAATATATAAGGGCTAGTTTCTCTTAAAAAATAAGTATTAATGAAAACCTAAATGCTTTATTATCTTCATGCGAAGATTTATTCGGAGGACAGAAAAGTGTTCTTCTAATTCATCGATAAAGAATTGGGTAAAGGTTGATAATTCTAACTGGAACAGCTTAAACTAATGTTTATTTTTTTTTCAGAAAATGATTCGATTCATAATATTGCTTTTAAACTTCGGTGCAGTTAAACAAAGTTAAGTTTTAGCTCATCTACTCACTAGTGGTTCAAAGTAACGATCCTGTACCGACATCACTACCATATTTGTATAATTAACTATCCTTTCATTATGAATTATTCATATTTCATGCGTAAAAGTTGCTGGAACTTAAAAGTAAAGAATACAATCATGTGGTGGATACTTACAAGTAAAATATCATAATGATATGATAACTATCCTTAGGTTTGGGATATTCATATTTCATACATAAAACTTTGTTTGGCAACTAAAACCGAAAGATGCAATGATGTGGTAGAGATAATTACTAAATAATGGGTGAATTAAACTAGTAAAGAGTGGGCAACCAATAACTGAGAATGATGATGATGATGAGGAGGAATCAGTTGTGTGTTTGGTCATCAGGTGCAGAAATAGGACCGGAATGACCAACTCCTGGGCTGTTACCCGACGTGGCCTTGACATTTAACAATACTTCTCCTCGTTCAGATGTTTGTCCTGCAACAGTAAAATTGAATTTTCGAAACGCATGTGGAGTGCTGCTGCTGTCATGAAGTCTATAATCGGCTTCATATTTTTGCGGGAGTTTTCTGGCCTCTGCGACTGTGACGGAGAAAACCACCATCGCCATAATCGCCAGAGAAAGTATCTTCACGCCTGAAACACCAAACGCGGCCATTGGTTAATGTGAATCTGAAAAAGAGAGAGTACGTGCTTTTGGAATGTTGGATCTCTGAGCAGGTAACTAAAACAATGGAATATGTGTTGATAAGATATTGGGGCGTAGGTCTGGTATTTAAAGAATAAAGAAGCAGCATGGACCTGGGTTGAATGAGAAAACCGCAAAAAGTATGGTTCCGTCAAAACTGTTTGGCCGGTCTGAATGCACTTTCACCAAATCACAAAGTAGAGCAGCCGTCTGAAACTCTCAAATACAGAGAGTAGTGATGAAGGGGATAGACCAGCCAAGGAAACATATATGAATATGTCAATGATGACATCACGTGCAAAGAAAAAATATTCATGATTCTGATCGTAGAGATGGTTTGTTCAATCGCTTTCATGAACGTGGAGAATGAGAAATTAAACAGAGAAAACAATAAGTTATTGGTCAAATTTGTGGCATTTACTTAAAAAATCCTATACAAACAACGTATACGGCGCAGTCTACTTAGTTTAGTGGGTAGCTTGACCAAAAATGTGTTTTTTTCTTTAAATAAACTTTACTGTTCCCTGATTAAAAAAATGGTTAGTTAGATGAAGTCAGAAGTACTTTTATAGTTAGCAAATTTTTAACTGGACTTTCACATTAGTGCTTGACGTTTCATGGTAGTCTTCTTACATGGCGGACATGGGTTTTCGTCACCTTCCATTCTGCATGTGAAGGTCAACAAAAAATAGGAGTTCCAACTTCAAAGATAAGTATCTCAAGCAATTAAAAAGGGGAGTTACAAATATAGCTTGGCTTCATTCGTCCTTCCAGAATGAAATGTGCATTTCTTGCAGGTTAGGAATAGGACTGTGACATCTTCATCTTCATTATCAAAGGATGAATGCTAAAATAGTGCTTACTCTGTTGGTCGACAGTAGGTTGACTTCGTAATGTATTTTTGGAAGAGCAGGATTTTAGGTGTTTCTTATGACGTAGGATTTAGGAACTACGGTGAAACTCTATAAAACCACTTACCCAGGTGCCTGGGATGTGGGCAAGCAGGGGCATCTTCCTATAAACATGCCAAGATGGATTGGTATTGGGAACGTAATGTGACTTAGTGGGAGAAGCACAACAACACATAAGCTGTTAACTTAAAATCAATTACACATCAAAGCCCATTGTGATAAGAGAGAATACAACAGAAAGTGATTCTTAAGCCTTTTCCAAACCATGGTAAACAATTAGGCAATTTTATTAATTTTCATCACAATAAATATATGTGGTTGCTTGAACAATAGGTAAGTTATTTTAAAATTAATTTGTACATGTCTCATGGTTTCTCCAACTCTTCTCTACCTTTTCTAAAATAATCTTAAGATTTGATTTAGACCTAAAAACTTCCTTAGATGTTTCCAAAGTCATCCTCAAGATTTTTAATCAATATTTAAAAATCCATTTTTATAAATATTTTAGCTTTTTTTTTAATTATCAATATGGACAATTATATTTTAATATTTAATAAAACTATCATGTTGGCATGGTTATTTCTTAACAATCACCCCCTTAATGCCAAAACAATGAGCAAATTTAAGAATACACCTCCTTGACCTAAACTCTTTTTGTCTCAACATGTGCACTATTCAATTTCATACCACATGCAATATATGTGTCATCATAAGTAAACTATATATGTGGCTACTAACAACTTGCAAAATATAATTTATTATCACAAAGTGGTTATAAGAAAATCTCTATCTTTTTGACACATACTTAAACCAAAACCATAATAAGAAAATCTTCATCTTATGACACATGTTTAAACTTATAGAACCATCATAAGAAAATATTTATCTTATCATATATGCTTAATCAACCATAAAATTTATCTTGCAATAAAATAATTTATCTTAGCACCTATGATGGGACGCAATATCGCATCTTCCCTACGATATCACGTACGCGATATCGTAGTCCGCCGCAATGTCTATAAATAAGAAGTGGCTCTCCCTTGTTTAGGGTATTAGAAGTTAGAAGTAGTGAAGCTATGGCAGTTTGATCTCTCCAGAGTTAGATTATTTTTCTAGTGTTTGCCCGCAGTGTGGTGAATGTAATTGTACAACATTCTTTATTCGAGTGTGACGTACTTGAACACATACATGACCGACAATAAAGATCGAGATTACTTCATCATTGCAACATTCACTTTGTTATTTATTTGTTCATTTATTTAATGTTATTTACTGTTTTCTCTCTCTCACCCTTAAACTCCTACAACGCGGAACGAGTACGACTTGATTACGAGCATTTAAGTGTGACTACTTGGTATCCCAGTGGCATACCTAGGATCTGCGCTTGGTAATCCTAGTGGTAGTCATGCACAAGGTCCAAGATGTGTATGGTTGATCAAGGAATCAGTTGCTCGTCGCACTTAGGCTAGATTAGACTTTCTTACCCTTTTCCTCCTAGCTTAGCTTAGTTAATATTATTTCCCACTGCCTTCAGGAGTAGCGTTAGAATTAGGAACACATCATACACCTCACTCTGGACTAAACCATACATGACAAATATAAATACTAGTCCAGGTGGGAAGACAACAAACTGCGACCTAAGGTTAACGATCTAGGTGCCACAACTAGTCCGTCTGCGGAGTTTGATTGGATCGTGCGTGCTACGCTCGTTTCATATGGTTGAGTGTAGGGGTAGCTCACCACTCATAAACCTAAAATAAAAATTCATCTTGTAATTGTAGGAATGCACCATCCTACAAAAACTATATTGTTCAAACCAGTGTTAGTAGTTTTGGACTTTGTGAGTGACTCATTTTTTAAAATACAAACTTGGACTCGGTGAGTTAGTAGGCAACCTCATGTAATAGTAAAAATAATTGGAAGAAAGTTAAATTTTTACCCATTTGACTCTTAGAAAATATATAGATTTCTGAAGCAATAGGTTATAAGTTACTAGTTACTCGTGTAGACAAAAATACTTGAGACATAGTGAATCTTGTAAGGGTTAAAACCACTAGTGATGAAACTACAAAAATAGTATCTTGCTAAAACCACCCATGATGAATCCACATAAGCAACAAGACAATGATAAAAACATAGAAAAACTTCATCCCGTAAAATTAGCAACTACCGATAAGAATAAGTTATCTCATGAAAACATCAACAAACCTACAAAAGCAACCTATCCTACCTATTCTTTGCAATACATGCAACAATTCCATTCATCATGTCATACATTTGCATAGATGTTAAACTAGCATTACCCATCTATAGCAAAGTCTACATTAGATGTTAAAATTTAAGCTATTGCATATCTAGGTAATATCTATTTGCCAAATGCTCAATCTATTAATACCCACAAATTAGTGGAGGTTTTATAGTAAAATTAAGAAAACCTATAAAAAACCTTACAGTTTCACAATGTTATGCACAAACCATCTTGTTTAAGAAGAGTTGCATTAACACAACATCATATATCTATTATGGGCATTGAACATTAAACCTTGCTTCAATACCAAATTTTGGGAAAATCATGAAAACCATCAACACAATGAAGCATGAACTATTAATAGAAAATCAACCATTCATCAAAAGCCATTGGAAATCATCTTGTTTAAGAATAGTTGCATTAACAACATAACACTATATATCTATTAAGGGGATTGAACCATGAACCTTGCTATGATACTAATTTTTTAGAAAATCATGAAAACCATTAGTACAATAAAGCATAAATTATTGACAAAAAATCAACCATTCATGAAAACTCGTTATGACAAAAGAGAATTAAAAAGAAAGTGACTCCTAGGACCTTGCTAAACTAGGGCAAACAATGAGGCAATGCAATTTATTAATTTTCATCATAATAAATACATATCATTGCTTGCACACTCTAACTTTTTAACATATTGTCCACATTAATAGTCTTGGATCCATCCCAAAAATCATTATTTTGAAATTTTACCTGTGTGTCATAGTGCTTGTGCTCTAGGTTTCTTACATTTGACATTACAATTGCCCCTGAAAGCACCACCATTAGCATTATTGTGACTAATAGAATTTACAGTTTTCAGAACTCTAACTATGATGATGTGATTGCAATAAAATGAAATGATAAACAAAAACCACTAAACTTTTAACCCAATTCAAATGTTTGTGTCCCGAAAGTAATTTGAAAGAGAAGAGATTGTAAGTGCTAGCTAGTAACAGGTAAAAGTTTTTGATACAATTTCATTTGAATGAAATAAATATTTATTATACTTGTTTTTCATTAATAAATACTTAAACCCATTTGGCTTGATTTTGGTATCTTATTTAATAGAGTTGTTGGCATCCACTTTGTAAGCTTATTTATCTTCCTTTTGTTGGAAAGAATCCGTTGCTTGTGAATTGTGGTAAAGATTATCTCCGAAAAGCAAATTATATGACAAATTGTTATGGTCTTTTAATAAGAGTTCTGAGCACTCAGAAATTATACATTTTTGATTAAAAATTCTTGTTGGGTTTCTGTGAATTGCTTGGTTAAGGTTCAGTCTGTTTTGAAAGAGAGGTATTTTCTTTTTTCCTTTTTTAATGAGGAAGCCAGGTGGATTATACTCGGGGAAATACATTGCACTGAACATTCCCAGGGCAAGAAACCCTGGCCTGAAAAACAAACCACCCCCGACGCAGCGAGGAAACTGCCCACGATACAGATTAAACCATTGTAACCAAAAAGTGACGACAAGGCCATACAGAAAACTACGATAAACCCTTAATCAACTACAAATGAATCTGCATCCAAAGATAAATATCAAAGATAAATATCAAATAATCTATGGCGATGGCAAATCTTCACGTTTTTAAGCGCCATAGCACTTTGGTGGTGACAAAGCGTCCAGAAACCTGTAAACCACCACCACACCTTGCTGCTTCATTCTTAAAAATGTTTTGGCATATGTTAGGCAGAACGGTAACGGTAGCCGCAGTAGTCAGCACATACCCGGACCTAAACACCATCAACCTTAAAATTGTTGTCTTGACACACTGGATAGGGTCAAAATGACATGATGGTCCATAAGCCATATAAAAAATAGAACTTATAAGGTCAAAATGACATGGGCCATAAGCCAAATAAAACAACGAACCTATGGTTTAGAATGTAATTTAAAAATAATATCTTAATCCAAATACTCTAAAATGACAGGAAACGAGAGTCCAAATCCATTGCTTGTTCCTTATGGAAGTATTGCTTGTTCCTTATGGAAGTAAATATAAGATTATTTGAGGGGGGTTTAATCCTTGAACATTGTTCAACAACCAAAGTCCTGGGGTGGCACCCACCCTTGAATGGCCAATCATTAACGTGCTCATGACTGCTTAGGGAAACACTTCTCTCATAGATATGCCCATCATCTGACTAGTAGAATGGGAATTATACTTGCGCCAAAAGACCATTTACCTAAGGGCCAAAGAAATGTCTTTTAACTTCTTTTAATAGATTTCCAAACTTCAAATGACCTCGACATTGATCCCCACAAACTATGATATAAAGAAGAAATACAATGAAGCCCTGGATGGTCAACTTGTAACAACACTCCCAAGCCAACTTTGCAACTAGAATGAGGGCTTGAGCCCCAAAGTCTCAAAGTCCACAACCTTTAGCATGGAAAAGAACTATAACTTTGCATATGCACCACAATGTTTGGAGAAGTCATGGAATATTTATCATGATTCATGGTAAGATCATGAGATCCTTAGAAAAATATTTCTTTGTTTCTATTACCATCATGTCTCATGGCATTGCAAACCATGATTTTTGGTTGGCAAAAATCATCTATTCTAACAAGTAATTATTCCAAAATTTCTACAAAATTGCTATCAGAACCAAAGTATGTACACTTCAACTAAGATGACTACAAAAGATGTTCAAAAATGCTCCATAATTTTTAATGGATCTCAAGATTTTGATCTCTAGACTAGACTTATGCAAGGACTCCTTGAAATTAATGAAAGTTGGGATATCATTAAAATAGGACTTATTACCATCCATGACCTTGAAATTTCAATATGACTCAAATAAGAGAATATAAGAATAAAAAGAGGAAATATAATTTGGCAGCCACCATCATCCTCAACAATGTGTTAGAAATTATTTTATTAAGAATCACACTCTATCAATGTGCTAAGGACATGTGGGATTCTCTCCAATTAGAATACAAGGAAAGTCATGAAAATAGATAGATGTAGTAGTTGTTATACAAACATGAATTTGATTTTTTGATTATTCTACCAAAGATAGAAGCTTTCTTCTCTAGAATATACATTAGCATCATAAGGATAGATGAGTGTGGCTATGGGTATGCTAACCTTGAAAAAGTATAGAAAATTTTCCAAGCCCTCTCTACAAACCCTAGATTTGATAATACCATGCAAAACACTATAAATTCAAGAGATACGAGCATGATGAGTATTGAAAAATTGGTGGTACAAATAAGAAGCCTTTAGACCATGAAAGTAAGGAAGAAGGCCAACACAACTAACCAAACATACCTATCTAATCAATATGATAGAGGAGGCAGATATAGAGGAAGATGAGGATCTAATCAATTCAGTAGTAGAGATCCATAATTGAATTAAGACATTAATACTGAAGGCAATCAAGAAGGCTTTTAGTCTTTCAAATGAAGGGGTCAATCAAGAGGAATGTGGAGCAATAATCAAAGAAACTATAACAACAACATAGTAACTGCATTTTGCAAATTTTTTAAAAGTAAAGGATACACAATTGAAACATGCTAGACTAGAATAATATTTGATGCATTCCAACTATAGGGAAAGAAGGAATTAAATAAGAAGGAACCTCTAACAACAAGGAAGAATTTGAGGAAGGTAATAACAAAGCCCTAAAGTCTATCATGAACATTAGAAATGACTCCTAGATAATGGATAGTTGTTTCTCAAATTATATGATACCTCATAAATAATACCTTCTCAACTACAAACCTAGCTCACTTGGAAACATTAAAATTGGAGATGGAAATTATTTAAAAATTGAGGAATGGAAGATTGCATCATTAGACTTCCAAATAGCAAGATCATAATCATTACCCAAGTATACCATGTTCGTAACCTTTCCAATCCTCTTTCAGTTGGCCAAATCTCTAGCAAAGGAATTAATGTAAGCTTCACAAATGACATGTGTGCCATTACCAAATCTCATAGGAAAAACTTCATTAGCATCAGATCTTTTAGCAATAAGATTGATTTTTTGGACTATGAATATTTTTCTTTCCAAGGAAGAACAATCACCAACATGGAGCCAAAAACTCATGAAATCAATAATAAAGAAGTAGCATTAAAAATTGAAGGAAGCTTGAAAACTAAACTCATAGTAGTTACAAGACTAGAAGAAGAAGCCAAGCTATGATATAAGGGACTTGAACAGACTTCCTTCTCCAACATTAAGAATATGGAAAAATTAAAAAAGGTAGTTGGCTTGAATATCAAAGATATTTCTAATGATAAGTGTAAAATTTGTATATAAGGAAAACAAAAAAACTCTTCATATATGGTATGAATGGAACTCATCCACCTTGATTTGGTAGGTTCCATGCCAACTACATGTATTAGAGAAGCTAACTACTTCATGGTAAGTGTTGATGATTGGACCAAATACACTTGGACTTGAAATTTGAGAACAAAAGATGATGCATTCCAAAATTTCAAAGAGTACTCTAATGTAATGGAAAACACTTTGAATCATTCCATTAAAACCATAAGAACCAACATACGGGGATAATTCATAAACAAAAAAAAACTAGAGAATTTTGTATCAAGCAAGGTATCTTTCATTAAACCACATGTTAATATAGTTCATAATCAAATGATATATCTAAAATAAAAAATAGAAGCCTCCAAGACATGATGAGATGCCTTATAAAAAATGCAAGTCTATCTAATAAGTATTAAATAATGTCCATAACCATGGCCACATACATCATGAATAGAATCATTGGTACTAAAAAGAAGATAAATCTTCATATAAGCTTGTATACAAAAAAATTCCCAACCTTACTTACATGAAGACTTTTGACTACCACTGATACATTAAGACATCAGGATAACACCTCAACATGCTTGATGACAAAGGAAGAAAGTGCATTTTTCTTAGATATGATTCCAAAGCATCATATTATAGATGCTATGATCCAATAGATCAAAAGTATCACTCATTAATGGATGTAGTCTTCCTAGAAGGTAAGTTTGGAATAATAGAATTCCAACATGATAGTCAAAAAATGAAAAACCAAATCAACCCAAAGCCAAGGATTCAAAGAGATCACCCTCAAACTCAAATGCTAGACACAAATTTTGAGAGGAGAACTATAATACCAAGAGCTATCACCAATATGGCATACTTAGCTCTTACCCCAGAACTAAAAAATGCAGAAGAACCTTTGAAAATTAAATGAAGAAATGTTATGGATAATGAATATGAAACAATTATGAAAAATCAAACTTGGAAACTAGTAGAAAAAAAAAAGGAAAAAAGATAGTAGATTACAAGTGGATGTACAAACCAAAATTCAATGAAAAATGAAAAATTTTCAAACACCAAGAAAGACTTGTGGCTAGAGGCTTTAAAAAAAAGAAACACATTGACCATGAGGATATATTTGCTCCAGTAATAAGGTTTGAAATAATCAAACTTACTCTTCCAGTAGCTACTCATTATAATCTCAACTTAATCAAATGAATGTAAACTCAACATTTCTTAAATGAAACATAAATGAGAATGTTTATGTTTATACACTTGAAGGATATATCATTAGAGGAAAAGAAAACAAAGTGTATAAACGAAATAAAGCCTTATATAGATTAAAGACAATTCTAAGGACACAGTTCCATAGAATTAATGACTATTTGTTGAGAAAGTAATATACATCTTGTACTTTCAAACCAACGTTATACTATAGGCATGACAACAATGACTTTATCATCATCTCTTTTAGATGACCTTGTTTTCAGAGACAAAAATAAAAAATTAATAGAAGAAATCAAAGTAGATATGAAGAGTGAATTTGAAATGAAAGACTTATGAGAACTAAAATAGTTTCTTAGAATACAAGTGGATTAAGGCAAGAAGGGATTAAAATTCATCAAACCAAATATGCTATCTCCATGCTGGAAAGATATAAAATCAACAAAGAAAAAGATACCAAAACTCCTCTTCCTTGTAGCCTAAAACTTATCATAAGGACAATGCCAATCTAGTTGATGCAACACAATATATAACTGATGAGTGGTGAGGTACCCCTACACCCAACTATGTGAGTTATTAGCATTCATGTGTGACTCATTCGAATTTCAAAGACTGCAAGCACTTACACACACATAATTCTAGCCATCAAAATCATAGTTAGAGTGGTCATTGTCCTCTCAACCTCACTTGTGATATTCTAGGATTATGGTTAAGTGAGACTGAGGCATATGATTTTTTTATATGTTTTCTTTTTATCTTTAATATTTAATTCTTCTAATATAGGGAGTGAAAAGCTAGATAATTTAAGATTCCACTACTCTATCACTTGACTACCCCTAGCATAAGCAGCTGATCCCACCCTTCATGCACATCCCAAGCGTGTCCTAATCATTGCTAGATTGCCAGATGTTAAGCATCACTAGGTTGCCAAGTGTCAGATATATCTTCAAGGTGGTTGTGCTTATGTATTCTCGTGGACTACTAAAACGTACTATAACTATAAATCGATAACAAAAGCATTAAAATTATTAAAGTATTAAAATATTAGTGTTTAAGTAATCTAGTTCAAATGCTACAAGGAATGTTCAAAAAGCTCATCTTTATTGCCATTCACGCCAATGGGCTCAGGTACATTAGTGCTCAAATAAAGAGCCATACACTCTACTAACTCCTTCTTTAGGCACTTAGAAAATAATCTAACTCTTACGGAAACAAACTACAAGTGCTTCGCTACAACTTGAATAAAAGGTGCCATAAATGCAATGGGTGCATGCATATTTATAGTAGAAAATGATCTCTGCATTGACAAGGCCACGTCAACGCATGGAAGGATGCGTCGACAAGGTCACGTCAATGCAGCCACATTAATGAGGCTTCGTTAATGTGGCCCAGTTTATGTAGTCAACTGGATGCTTCATCATACCCCCACAACTGAGTGAAAACCTGTCCTAGATTTTGTTACAATTTGGAAGGTATAAAGTTACTAGTAACACACATGGCAAAACACATCAATACATACATTGATGCTAGCAACACACCAAGTGCCCGAGTGTACAGAAAAAATTACAAAGCTGTGGTGTTCGTGGATAACAAAATTGAACACCTTAACAACAATGGACTTACAACCCCACCAAGATACTAAAGTTGCTGAAGAGGATCACATAGTTCCTTGTGGTGGTGGTTCCAAGGGGTCATTTTCAGCTTTAGGTGCATGTGCTGGTTGAGGTGGTGGTTGTGGTTGTCCTACAACTATTGTAACTTTTGAAGGAAATTGAAAAGCCTCAAATAGTGCCTTCATTTTATCTTCTTTACTTTTGGGATTGTTCATAGTCCAAGCAACTTCACCAATGTGTGCTAGAACAGGAACATCGCAAGGAGATGGAAGTGTAGAAAATAGCTTCTTTAAATTGACAAACTAGGCAACAAACTATTTTCATTCAATATTGAACACTCGAACTGATGCTTGCAGCCATTGGTAGTCATTCATTCATCAGGCTAAGTTCTTCACAATAGAGCATTTCCCTTCAAAGTGGGTATGACGAACTTTGAGTTTTACATTTGTTGTTTCCAGTTTTTGCTTTGTCCCTTTGTTGCTTGTCCCAAGGTTGTGATGGTCCTTCTTCCCTTGGATGCCTTAGTTTTGGTGCCATTTTTAGTCACAGCATAACCATGAATTAAAATGTATGTGTGTTTTTCAAAATAGCAATAATATACCTTCCAATTATGGCTAGGCTATGACAGTGACACGTGCATCCTATTTGATCTAAGGTTGTCTAAACTGTTACAAATGGCTTCTTGGAGTGAGTTGAAGGGTTAAAAACAATGAAATATGATGAATTAAAACTAATTCTTTGATTAACCCTAGGAGGAATTAAGTCTTTGATTAGCCATAGAATCATTGGCCCCCACGACTTAGAGCATACCTTCGGTAGAAAAAGGGTGAAAGAACGGTTGGATTTGGACAAACGGTAGGAAGGTTATGTGCTCAGGAAGGAGATTGGATGCAGAAAAATCAAAAAACTCCCCTAGTATTATGAACAAATGGAAAAAATTCAAAGGCACGACACACGTATATATAGTATTGTTTAGCTATGTTGATGGGGCCACATAAATGAGGCTACGTAAACATAGGGGGATGCATATACGAGGCCTAGTTGACACAGCTATCTAGCTATGTTGACCACCGTTGACCGATGAATTAAAGGCCCAAATAGATGAATTTTAGCAAGAAATTGGAGTCATTCGAGAGCTCAGAGACTCGAGAATAGCATGAAACAAATAGGAAGGGATATCGATGTCAAAAGAAGAATCAAATGTAGGAGAATATTATAATATGGAGCTTGGGCGATGGAGAGCCTCATGATGGAAAACATAGAAATAGTTGATGAATTATATCAAAGGAGTAGGAGATTAACAAGCAGAACTAAAGGATATGCAAGTGGGTCCTTCCCATAGTAGGATCTAGCCTTATTTGCCCTTGCACATCCATAACTTAGGAGTTTTTGGACCCCATAGTTAATGAATGGCCATCGAGAGTTAATACTCATATCCTTGAGAATCAACCAACAAATTTACAAGTACCAACAAACAAAGATACACGATCAGAACATGAAATCAACAGTGAGGTGAGTAATGAAGAGCAAAAGATGAGGGGGAGAGTGTGTGGAATGGAGTTCTGAGGTCAAGATTGATAAAGTCCCTTTGTGAAGCATGTGGTTAAGTGACTTGATAAGAATCCATTCCAGCTCTAGATCAAGCCTAATCATTTCCATTGACATCATAGTGATGGACTAATACCAACCCACCCACTCAAGACATTTACATGCCCTTAAAGACCAAGTCCCATTTCTTAGTGAGAAGAAAAGGGAAGTAGGAAGTAAGGAGGGGCCTTAGTTAGAGGGAACCTTCAATCCTAGGTAACATGGATTTCTAGTCCCATAACTAGTGCTTGTAGCCCTTTAGTTGATCCAAGGGATGTGCTTTGAATTCCCATTATTGTTGTTTTTTTTTGAATGGGAACCACACCATGTAAGGATATATTGGTTGGTCTAAGGGGTGTGCTTTGAATTCCCATTATTGTTTGTTTTTTTTTAAAAAAATGGAAATGACACCATGGAAGGACATGTTAACTTCATGTTATTCATCAACATGGAACGAGAAGGAATCCTTGAGGACAACAATGCACGAGAGATCATAGGAAGATATGCAGTCCATCACATCCCCTTGAAGTAACACCTTTTTCCTTACCACTTGGATCTTTCCCAAGTCTGGAATCCACCAAGGTCAAAGATTTATTGGAGTTGATTAATGGAAAAGGAACTATATTTCTCTTGATCCCGAGGCACTATAGAAAAGTGTGAGTGGTTAGATGTCATGGACTCACTTCCTGTTGCATGAAATAAAGTATAACTTAGTTTTCTAAAACCAAAATGCTACCACACCATTGCATCCTAAGGTAAGAACAAGATATAATAAGCAAACCATAATATGCAAACCATAATATGCAAACCACCGTTAGGAGCAACTACCACACCATTGCATCCTATGATAATAAGATGACATATTAATGAAAATAAATAGAGGAAAACAAAAAAAAAAACAAAACAAAACAACTAAACAGAGAATAAAGGTTATATATATATATAAGAAAAAGTATGTAAGAATTGTTAAATGTATGAAGAATGGTGCAAATAAAAATGTGTAAAACAAAAAATATAGAAAGGAACTGAGAAGCTAGGATAATAGTTGTATCATGGGTAGTGATCTCCCCCATGACTAAGCTTGGAGGAGGAGATTAAAAAGATGGAACATGGATAACCACTTGGTGAAGTGGTATCAACACTAGTTTGGTGTAGTTAATGGAAGGGTTTCAATTGTTGCATGTTGACCAACTACATTCTTGTTGGGTCTTTAGGTTTGTGTATGAGTAGGACCCCAAATGGAAAGGTCTTGGAAACAATATAAGGTCCCTTCCATAGTGTTTAAAATTTAGTCCATTGCAACACATGCATGGGGTTCCAATAGAGGACCTTATCTCCACGTTGAAATGTTACCTTTTGAATCCTAAGGTCATGACGTTGTTTGTTATATGCCTTATGCACCTCATTTGATGATAGGGCTACTAATCGATTCTCATCTAGCACATTCAAGTTGATGAGCTATTCTCGTTGTGCTAGGGATAAGTCAAGGCGTAAGCCACTTGCGATGGATAATGTTCAGAGTTCTACCTAAATCAAGAGTGTTAGTAGTTTTCCATACACCAACTTGTAAGGGGAGTAGCCTATAGGAAGTTTCCATGTTGAGTGGTAGGCCCTGAGCACATCATTAAGTTTTGTGCTACAATCCCTCATATATTTGCTAATTGTCCAAGTTAGAATCCTTGTAATCTTCTAATTTTTGACTTTAGCTTGCCCATTAGCTTGGGGGTGATAGGGTGTTGTTAGTTTATGTTCTACCTCCAAATGTTGCATGAGTTTATGAAAAGTAGCACCTATGAAGTGAGTGCCATTATCTAAAATGAGTGCATGTGGCACCCCAAACTTGTTCACGATTTGCTATTGAACAAACCATGTGGTCGTGGTTGAGGAACAGTTGGTGACAACTACCGCTTTTGCCCACTTTGTACAGTAGTCCACCATGACAATAATGTACACCTTCTTATTTAACATGGGTGTGATGGGACCCATGAAGTCAATGCCCCAAATGTCGAAGGGCTCTAGTGGCTGAGTCCACTATTGAGGTTCCCCCATTCTTGCCATCATCCCACCATCTCTTTGACATCGATCATAGGAGCAAACGAAGCATTGAGAATCTCTAAAGAGTGTAGGCCAGTAGTATCCTATGAGCAAGATCTTAATGGCCATGTGCCTTCCTGCATAATGGCCCCCACATGGGCCCTCATGAGCATCCTGGAGGATGCGTAGTTGATTTGCATTAGGGATGCACCATCGAATCAAGCCATCCACACACACCTTGTAAAGGTATCCAATGATCTCCATGAAGTGCTTGGCTCTGTTAAGAAATCATTATTTCTATTGATGGTCCAACTACTTTGGTATCTCTTATGTAAGAAGATAGATAAGGATCTTGCCAAACCAATTTGATCCTGTGGGAACCTCCTTTGCAATTGCTCCAGCAAAGAGGAATTCATCTGGAAACTAGTCAGAGAGTAGGCCCTCCTCCTCCATGCTGATTAGCAACCACATTCTCAGTTCTCTTTTTGTCTACCATAGTAAGATCAAATTCTTAAAGGATCACAAGCCATCGTATGACACAAGGGCTCACCATTGGTTTGTTCATAAGGAACCAGATGGCACTGTGGTCCATATGCATAAACACCTTGTATCTAAGCACATAGTGTTGGAACTTTTCCAAGGCGAACACCACTACCATTAATTCCTTTTTAGTGGTGGTGTAATTTAGCTAAGTAGACATAATACTTTGGCTTGCATCATGGATGTAATATGGATGTTTTTGATCATTCAACTGCATGAGCATGGATCCTAATGCATAATTAGATGCATTTGTCATGATGTGAAATGGTCTGGACCAATCGGGGGCTTGTAGAATTGGAGTCTCTATGAGTTTTTGCTTTATTTTTTGGAATATAAATTTAGATTCCCTAGTCTAGAAAAATGGAGCATCTTTCTTTGTCAGCTCTACCAATTTTGGCGATCTTCAAGAAATTCTCGATGAAGCGCTGGTAGTAACTAGTGTGTTCAAGGAATGACCGGAAATCCCTTATAGTTCCCAGCTACTTGGTAATTCCTTAGATAACCTTGATTTTCTTAGGATCCACTCTGATCCCTACTTATGAAATTAGATGCCCTAAAACAATGCCTTCTTGGACCATTAGGTGGCTCTTTTGCCAATTGAGCCATAAGTTAGTTTCTACACATCGCTTCAAAACCTACCCAAGGTGGTCCAAGGCTTGCTCGAATGTTGCTTCATAAGTGGAAAATTCATCCATAAAAAATTTTACACCATTGTCAATTTGCTACTAGAGGATGCTAAGGACAAGGCGTTGGAAGGTTGTGGGTGCATTACATAGGCCAAAGGGCATCATCTTGTATGTGAAAGTCTCCCAGGAACTTGTAAACATTATCTTGGCCTGGTCTTCTGGCATAATTTGGATTTGGCTATAGCCACTGTAACCATCTAGGAAGCTGTAGTAACAATGATCTAAAATGGTGTCCAACACCTATTCAAAAAAGGAAGTGTAAAATGATCCTTAAAGGTTGCCATATTTAGTAATTGTAAATCGATACAGACTCTCCATTTGCCATCCTTTTTTGGCACAATAATGAGTGGGATGACCCACTCACTATCCACAATGGGGTAGATGAATCTCGCCTTTAGCAATTACTCAATTTCATCCTTGATAATCTATTTAAGTTTGGGATTCAATCGTCTTTGCAGCTATCATCATGGCTTCATGGAAGGGTCAATGTAGATTTGATGTAGGCATACCCTAGGATCAATCCCTATCAACTCAGGATATGACCATGTGAAGATAGTCAACCACTTGTTCACCATCCTTAGCAGCTTCTTCTTTTGCTCTGGAGCAAGAGTCGCATTAATTATTATTGGTTTACCATTCTGCAAGAATACATATTGTAGATTGGCCAGTAAGGATTTTAGTTCTAGGGGATTCTATTTAAAGCTTTCATGGATCTATAGCTTTCCCTAATTAGTATCATCATTAGTAGTGGAAAGTTGTTAATGAACCTATTCTAGCTTGTCCATGCTCCTCACATAGGCACATACAAGGCTCTCAGAGGATTCCATGCATAGGATGTTACTATTAAAATTAGTGGTCAACCACTGGGTGCCTTCCTAGTTAGTGGCTGCTACATACAGGCATCATTGAATTTGTGATTTAGCAGCACACTGACTACATGCTTGAATGGATGCCAGGTTAATGGACTAGAGTCGCTACACATAGTTGCACCAAGAGTCACTATATGCAATGCATGGAACACGCTTCTTCTCGATCTTCCCAAAAGGATTTTCCTTACAAATTTCAAGGGAGAGATCTTGGAGTCCTAAACGTGCATCCACCATGCTGAGCCATGTTCTTCCCATTATAATTGAGAAGTCCCCTTTGCAATTAACGACACGGATTACCAAAAAATCAATAGGGCAGGTTCACCCACAAATGGTGGTCATGATATCTTCTACTAATCCCAAGGAAACAATAATGGATTGGTCTGCCATCTTGAACCAAATGTTGCTTTTCTTCAACGGGGTCAAGTTCCAAGTCTTGTACATATCATGTGAAATCAAGTTGACACCTGACCCCAAATCCAAAAGAGCTTTACATGGCTTGTTTTCTACTACTTGAAGGTATATGAGGGGGCTTCCTAGATTAGCCAATTTCCAAGAGAGATGACCCACCTTTATCCAGTCCATCATAGCATGTGTTAACATGATAGTTTACACTTTGGAAGGTGTTTGGTTTGAAGGTTGCTCAAAGGATTAAGCATCAGAGGTAGTTGAAGATGTAGGGGCACTAGCCATAGGTGAGTGTGAGGGTATGTTTAGGTTATTGGACCAACAAAAGGGATGTTTCCATGGTTTTGATTACAACCCACTCAGTTGAGAAGTCGATTATAAATTGACGACCCTTGTGGCATTACATTGCTATGGCTATGGACGTATCTCTCACTGCATGGATGGAGCAGGAGGTAGCTAAGTTGAGGACTAATGGATAGGTGTGGTAGAAGAAGGTGGTGGAGGATAGTTTAGATGTGGGTTTTCCCCCTTAGGTGATAGAGATTGGGCCTGGAAGTATTCTGGATGATAGTAATGACTTTGGAAGGTCACATGACTAGAAGAGTCCTATGGGAAGATTGGTTGCTAAACGTAGTAGCCATAAGGATCCAGCTGCCGGTAAGGGAACTGTTGTCTTGGGGGTGGAATCCCCCACGACTATGGGTGTTTCCATTATTGGTAGTGCTCATATGGTTGTGACAAAGCTCCACTTGGATAATATCCCTATTACTGGTGGAACTGCTTGGAATTGCATTGGGGATAAGGTAATCTTTGGGGTGTTTGGCTTTTTTCTAAGTGAGGATTTAGAGCATACACCCTAGACTCTTGCAAATGTGACACCATGGCACAACATCCCTTAGGATGTTCATATTGGCATATGTCACATCCATCATCTTCCTCGGTGTCATAGTTTGTAACCTATTCCACCACAACAACTTTTTCATTACCTTTGTGGTAGGCATGTTTAGCTTCTTTTCTCCTTCATCATTCTTAATCATTACTCTGTTCTTTAGATTCTTCTACAATTTTTAGAACACTTTGGAATTTTTCATCCAAATAATCCCACATCTTGTCTACCTTGGCTGAAATTTTAGAAGTGACTTTTTGTATGGGCAAGGTCTTCCTATTCACCGCTGCATCTTGTGGTGATTCCTATTCATCTTCACAAAATCTGACTTTCCTCTTCCAAATGGATGAGTCCTAATTATACTCTTCTACACTATCCTGCTTCTATAGTTCTCCCTCTTCCTTGGCTACCTGCTCAATTAATTGCTGAAGCTGATAAGCCCTTAACTTGGATAGCCATCCTTGAGCATAAATGCCAAGGGTCTTTCTTGTTTCGAAATAGAGTCCATCGATGATATGGTGGAGTTGTTCCTGCTGAGAGTAGCCATGACTAGGGCATCAATGCAACAACAAGTATTATCCACCCATGGATGCATCTAAGGGTTTGTGGCTACCTTGTTTCCACCCCTGAATTTGTCTTCTTAGATTAGACACTCTGGAGTAAGTTTGGTATTTGTCATTGAAGAGCTCCAGCATTGTACTTCATCTTCTAATTGATTCTGGCTCCAAAGATCAGTACCAGCTTTTTTCTTCCTTGATGAATGTTTGGGGTAATAGCTTAAGCTTTTTCCATTCATTTTCAATATTTTGTAGGATGCAAGAATCATGAAATGCTTGTAGGTATGTCTACAGATCACAATTATATCCCCCTTCAAATTTGGGGATGTTGTTCATATCAAGGTGCTTGATCCGACTATCTCTCAAGTGCCTGGTAGGTATTTGAGCTACCTCTGCTATGTTAAGCATGCTTCAAGTGGTAAGCGGTGGTTCATCAAAGTCATGGTTCTGATGATGGCCATGGCATCTATGATGGTCTCTGCTACCTCTCCTTTGATGATGGTCTTGATCACATTGTTCCCATTAGCCTCCTTGATCATGTTGATCTCTGTGATCACCATCATCATGATCTCTCCTACGATGGTTGCAGTCAAAGTCATAACCTGATGAAGATAAGGTAGAATAAGAGGATGGAGAAGAGGGAAGAGAACTACCATCCCCACAGTGTCAATCACCTCCTCTTTCATGACGATGGCCTCGATCTTCATGTTCATCTTCACCTTCACCATGATCTCCTTCATGAGATCCCTCATCATCATGGGACTCTCAGTTGCTTGATCCTTTACTCTGTACAATGGATCATATGTTTTGATGTGGGGGAGAATATTTGGAGGAATGAGAACCACGAGAAACAAGTTCCTCATCATCATGTTGGTCCTGTAGGAATAAAGGGTTATTGATCCATTTTACCTTTGCTTGTTCATGGCATTTTGCCTATTGTCGGTCCCATTTATGCTATGCCTCATTTGGATGATAATCTTTATAGTCATGATCCTTCATAATGTACTCCACACCTTAGTCTTGAATGCCCAATCTAGTGAGAGTTTGGAGTAGCATTCCAGGAATGGATCGATCAAGGGGAAATATGATGTTTTCCTCTATGTCCCACCATCGCATCTGCTCATCCTGATGTAGGATGAAGGTGAAGTTGGGTATATACTCATCCGGATGAGTATATACCACCCAACATTCCTGGGGCACTTGTGGGTTGGATCTGTCTCACCTATGAGAAGAAGACATACTGGTAATAAATAACAAATAACTTGGTGTGCCTTACTCTTACCTAAGTCACCTAGCATGAGTAGATTTTGATGTAATGGGTCTGTTCCAACAAAGTAAGCGATGATCTTGCTAAGGCTAGATAGTGCATGTAAGACTGATAGTCCCCAGTAACAGTGCCAATGATGAGCGATGAGGCACCCCCTACATTCAACCATAAGAATCACAAGTGTTTACATGCGACTCCGTCAAATTCTGAAGGCTGTGAGCACTTACACACATAGAATTCTAGCCATCAAAATCCTAGTTAGAGTAATCATTATCCTCTCAACCTCACTTGTGATATTCTAGGACAATGGTTAAGTGAGATTGAGGCATATGATTTTTTTATATGTTTTCTTTTGTCTTTAATATCTAATTCTTCTAATATAGGAAGTGAAAAGCTAGATAATTGAAGATTCCACTACTTTATCGCTCGACTACCCCTAGCATAAGCAGCCAATCCCACCCTTTGTACACATGCCAAGCATGTCCTAATCACTACTAGGTTGCTAGATGTTAAGCGTCATTGGGTTGCCAAGTGTCAGACATATGTTCGAGGTGGTCATGCTTATGTGTTCTCATGGACTACTAAAACATATTATAACTATAAAGCGATAACAAAAGCATTAAAATTATTAAAGTATTAAAATATTAATGCTTAAGTAATCTAGTTCAAAGGTTGCAAGGAATGTTCAAAAAGCTTGTCTTTATTGCCATTCATGCCAAAGGGCTTAGGTACATTAGTGCTTGAATAAAGAGCTATACACTCTTCAAACTCCTTCTATGGACACTTGGAAAATAATCTAACTCCTGTGGAAACAAACTACAAGAGATTCATTACAACTTGAACAAAAGGTGCCATAAATGTGGGGGGTGTGTACATATTTATAGTGGAAAATGGACTCTCTGTTAATGAGGCCATGTCAACGCATGGAAGGATGCATCGAAAGGGTCACATCAATGTGGCCACATTAAAGAGGCTTTGTCAACGTGGCCTAGTCGATGCAGTCGACTAGATGCTTCATCAATAAGTACAATTGAAGCCATGAGATTTCTCTATCATGAAAGCTTAGATCTTGAGTCTGCAACTTCTTATTTATAATGATTTTTGAAAGAACCTAAACAAAGCTACTATAATTCACTTATGCATGTTTTGAAATATATCAAGGGTACTATGGTTTATGTTATCATGTAAACCAAGAAAAATAGTCACTTTCATGCCTATTTGAATGCTAATTGGGGTGGAGCCATAATGATAGAAAGTTAAATTTATAAACTATAATACTTCATGAGGACAATACAATATATTGGAAGTTAAAGAAATAAATTCTATTACCCTATCAACTTATGAAGTTTAATTCATAACCATGGTTGAGTGTAGTTGACATATATTTTGCTTAAGAGTCTTTTGACTCATATAGGATTCTAAGTTAATTTTCTAATTAAATTATTTTTTGAGAACACAACTACTTTCTAGTTTTCCAATGAACATGTTCATCATAAGAAATTAAAACACAAACATAAATTATTATTTCATAAAGTAAGAAGTAAAGGAGGGAAATGTCAAATTCATTCATGTTGACACAAATGGTCACCTTGTAGATATGCTAATGAAATCTCTTATTCCATATAAAATTAAATACCTTAACAAAGACATTGGAGTTTTAAAGATCAAAGGACAAGAATTAAATCTTGTATCTCACCCTAAAGAAGGGATAGTTGATAGTAGTATGATATGTAAGAAGAAAAATTTCTCAAAAGAAGGCTCAATCATCACTTAGATGAAGAAAAAATAAGAAAAATCAGCTTTATTTTATTATTATTTAGATTGATGGATGGATGTATTATTTTTTGGTTCCAATCCTTCATTTGTTAAGTTATTTATTCATTTCCATTAATGAGACTTGTCTCTTCAATGATCCCTATCATGGTTCTATTATTTTAAAATAAATTGAAGGGCTATATGAAGTTGTAGAGATTAATTTTTAATATAATAAAATAGCTATATGAATTTCTCATCTCTCATTCCAATATTCATATGAATTCTTTCTTTCTTTTATAATTCTCCATAATCTATCCATCTTAACAACTTCATCATACATCATTTCACATCCTTCAAAAACTCCAATACTTAAAATTTAGCTATCATCTCCATCAATTTTTCTTCATAATAGTTAATTAATTCTCATAATATAGATCTTATTTTTGTAGGTTTTTTTTTAGCAAGGCCAAGTATTTCAAAAGTTCAAAGGTCATCATCAAGTTTGAAGACAATCTACCATTTTTCCATGAAGATAAAACTAAATATTTTTATTCCAAGTTGAAGAAAGTTCAAAGGTGATTCCTTTGATATAAAGTTCATCAAATTCAATCCTTTAATTCTCAAGATGTCGTGTTGTTATGAGTTTTAGATCACAAACTTACCACAACTTGTGGGATCATAGACATCTATTCTACTATGATCATAACCTATGGTTCACTCATGGTAAAAGACCATGACATCATAACAACTTGTGGTCAACTCGTGGTTGTCAACTACAACTCATGGTCACTTTGTGATTGTCAACCATGACTTGTGGTTGCCTTGTGGTTGTATAGAAGGACTGACTACAACTCATGGCTACCTTGTGTTTGAAATTCTAGATAAGGCAAATTCATCATGTCTTGTGGTGAATATTAATAAAGGAAAATTCACCATGACCTATGGTGAAGTCATGGAACATTTACCATGCCTTTTGATAAGGTTTTGAGTTCCTCAAAAAATTTATTTCTCTATTTCCATCATTACCATGAGTCATGATGTAATATCATAACTCATGGTATTGCAGATCATGATTTGTGGTCAATAAAAACTATCTATTTGATAAAAAAAATTCTTGAATTTTCACAAATAGGAATGGTAGAAAGGATAGACTTAGCCAATATTAATTTTCCAATCAAGGTTAGAAACATAACTATTCAAGATGCTAATCTCTTTTGAAATTTAAATAAAACCTTATCGTAATAATAAAGGGGTTTTCTTCTCACAAATTAATCTCTTCTAGAATTTAGATAAAACCTTGTCCCAATAAGATAGGAGTTTTCGTCTCATGAATTAATCTCTTCTAGAATATAGATAAAAACTTATCCCAACAAGATAGAAATTTTCTTCTTACAGGTAATGGTTGACCAAGATACATATCGAGAAGGGATACTATCGAGCATCCAAATAAGTAAGCAGTGCAGTGAAAGTGATCTACTAGGCATCCCACCTAAAAAAGGTTCATTTTACTCTAATTAATCTCCAAAATTGTAGATGAAGAAAATCCTTCCAGGGTCCATCTAATCTTAAGAGCTTCTGGCATAAACACATGAAAAAGGATGAATGTGTCTTTTGCATATTGAAGGATAAGGAGATCCTAAGGAAAAGGAGGAATCACATTTTCTTTCCAAAGCCAATGGAAAATATTATTAGTAATAATCATAAATAAATAGGGACAAAGAAGATCTCCTTGTCTTAGGTCATGAGCCAAGGAGAACTAGTTTGACAAATGATCTTTAACTAAAACTTGATATCTCACCATGAATATTATGTATTGAACAAAGTTGTAGAACCAATTATTAAACTAGGACTTGACAAAGTGACTATGAGAGCCTCATGATCCATCTTATCATAAGACTTGACCAAATCCAATTTCAAGAAGCAAATTTCCTTTTTATGAACTTGAGCCTAATGAATAGCTTCTTGGGCAACAATAATAATGCCTAATATATACCTCCTTAGAATGAAGCCTATTTGATCTTCCTCTATCAATCTAGGAAGGAGTAGTTTTAGCCAAAAAATAAGGATTTTGGTCAAAAGCTATAGAGGAACTTACATAAGCTAATAAACCTACAATTTGTTGGTAACACAATAGGAAAATAGAAATGAGCTATCTCAAAATGTTAAAAGATTTTTTTATACAACATAACAACTTAACAAATATCAATTTCTATAAAAGTAATAGAGAAAATGAAAAAAAAAGTAAGAAACAAATAGGAACAAGTTGCAAGATGAAAAAACCACAATAATGATATAAGCAAACAATTTTTGCTGAAATATTTAAGCAATTGAACATTTACTCATACCTTGTAATACAACTGGTTGATACCTTACAAACACAAGACTAAGTATACCATCGATGTAAGTTTATAATACTTGTGAAAATCTATTTGTAGCTTTGTAGTTATCTACATATGAAGGGAAAACATGGTTAAAATTCAGAAAAAAATGCAATCTAATAACAAAAGAATTTAGAAATATCTAAATAATAAAAAAATTCATAAATATTTAACATGTAAATAAAAATGAGATAAGATTAATGAAATAAGAGCCTCTTGATAAAAATATAGTTATGCATATCCAAGATAACAATTAATTCAATAAGGTAAGAAAAGAAAAAATTCTAAAATAAATACCCTATGCAATGAGCTAATGAAAGAAAAATTTGTGCAATCAAATCTATGTAATCTATGGCTATGCAATGGTAACAATAGGATATATATGGCTATTTTTAAATATTGAAAAATGAGCTTTTATATACCTGCTATACTCAATCAAGGACTTGGTGCATACTAAGTGCCTATTGCCTTTGTTGTGGTTCTTGTAGAAGCATCATGATACTATTATAGATAAAAATATACTACAAAGTACTCAAAACACACTCCAAAATAACCAGTTGAGGTAAGATGAATAGAGAGAGCCTTCGTTTACACTTTAAATATTCCATTACAACTTCACAAATATTATTTCAAGTATCAATTGTACAATTGCATGAAAGATGACATTATTCTTGTTGTAGAACTTCTAATCCAACACAATCCTGATATAATTTTACCACCGTTGATGATTCCAATTCAAAATAGTGAAAGAGAGGGACTTATAAGCATGAGTAAGATGGAACCTCACCCATAGAATTTTAAGATCAAATTGCACGTAATAGTATTTGTAGACAAAAAGCAAAAGTAAAAATCAATTCCATCTAGGGGGTTTTGTGGGTATGTGGGTTAAGTTCAAAACCAAGGCATAAAAAAGACACTCGATGCAAAAGCCATGTTTATAATGAATGTAGCTAATTATCAAATGAAATAGGGAAGTTTAGTGCATGAGAATTATGACCTTTCCTGTATGTGAACTATGTCCAAAATATTCTCATTACTTTCTGATTTTACAATGGTTGTCACTTCCTAAAATTCCTTGTAATACTCTTTCCTTTAGACCTTGGCCCTTGTGGTAATATTCCTGGCCTTGTTTGAATGTATTATTAACTAAAAGTTTCCAAGAAAGCATCGATCTTGATGCTAACATCAATATCACCTAAACTCAATATGCTTTTGTGGGGCTTCTATGGCTAACTCTGATGCTAGGATTGATGATGATTATCATCAAGACCATTAGAAGAAGATGTTGGAAGTCTTGTTGTAGGTTGATGTGATGTTAAAGAGTAGGATTTTTGATGTAGACCATGTTGGTGATGCTAACATGGATATTAATGTTGACATTAGCATTACTAAGATGTCACCTAGATTTTAAGCCTTGATTTCAAGCCTTTGATATCGATGATGATGTTGGGAGTAATGCTACTTGTCATCAAGAACATCAAAGAAAATATTAAAAGCAATCTCATGACTTGAAGTGATGCTAAAGAGTAGGATTTTCATGTAGACCAAATTGGTGATTTCAACACTAACACTAATGTCAGATAGACATCAATTGCAACTAGCTTGATGCAATCTCCCAATTAGACATGATATTTGAGAAGAATTGCATAAGGATATCAATTTTCTTGAAGCCAACATAGAATAGGAAGCATTAAGAAGAGAAGACACTAAGACTTCTATTCTTTAGAAATATAGAAGCCTAATGATGCCATAACTAGAGTTTTATTTTTGGGTTCGTTAGGTATCAAAGAAATCAGTACAATAATCATAGGATGTAAAGTTTAGGAAAATATGATGGTTTATAAATCTTGAAAGAAAAATGTTGTTTTTGATTCTATTTCACAAAACATCCTAGATTTTTTTTTCTTCCTATATAAGATACAATATAAGAGCAAGTGATAGATCAAAACACTATAATTTCAAGATGAAGTTGAGAAAAAAGAAGTTGATGAGGAGGAAGAATATTTCACTAAAAATACATTAAAGGAATTTCAAGTAGCAAAAGAATTACTTGGTTATATTGAATTCACAAACAATCAACTAATAAAATTTATATTTTAAAATCTTAGCAAACTCTCTATAATTTTTTTTAAAAAAAGGTACTACAAAAGATATCCAAAAACTTAGGTTATTTTATGTTCTTTCCAATCTATCAAAAAATATAGTAATTCAATTCTCTGGAATCTGTAATCCAATCTATCAAAAAACGCTACTCCAATCTTCATTCTCTGGAATTCCTCTTCCAGATGGCCTTCATCTGTGTAATCGTTAACATTACTGCGACAGAGGACGAGATCTACACAGCGACTAGGAGTGAAGACGAGGAGATAATCCTTTCTACATTTTTCTTGCTAAGAAATGGCAAGCCTCTACAACATTTTAGGGTTACGGTTTCAAAGAATATGGAAGAATTTGATATTTTTAACGGTATTTTGACTCCTCACGTGGTCTGGAATATGGATTAATTTTATCAAATTAGGGGGCAAAGATATGACTCCTCAATAGATCTTAATAAATATATAATATATATATATGTAACAAGTGACTTTTGTATTTTTATAATGATAATAACTTCTTATAGAAGTCATAACCTCCTATGGTAGTTACAACTAATTTTCTAAATGTTTGTAACCACTACAAAAGACACTTGTCAACTACAACCTTTTTCTTTCTCCAAAATGGGCCACTTGTCAATTAAAAAGGCCACTTGTCAACTGCATGGGACACGTGTCAACTGCAACTTGTTTCTCTCCATGGTGACCACTTGGCAACTGAGTGAAGACACTTGGCAATTAACGGAAGACACTTGACAATTGAATAGGACACTTGTCCATTGTAGCATTTTTATCTCTTTTGTGGTTGAAACCACCCAAAATTGTTGTAACTTACCTAACTTGTTGGGCAAGTAACCTCCTAACTTGTTGGGCAAGTAATCTCCTAATTGGTTGGCCAGGTTACTTGGGAGAGAAGTTAGATGAGATATTTTTAATATGTAACTTCCCTACCTACCTTGGAACCCTATAAAAAGGCTTCAGGGGTCAGGGAGGACTTCACATATCACAAGGGGTCTCATACATCACACTTGGATGATTTGTAAAGTAGATTTCTTGAAAGATGGCTTGCTAAAGAAAAGATTTCAGCCTCTTTATCATGGTCCTGTGAGTTATGCATTTCATTTTTTGTTTTGTTTAAATTGTTTAGCTAGTGGTTTAGATAGTATCATCCTTGGCAAGTAATTTTGGGATTTTTAGATTGTTCTTATTGTTCTTGTTGCCCGATAGAAATTTCTGTTAAAATTTTGCCATAGAAGCACTTGTGTTTAAAAGCCTTAAGAGCATTTTAGTAGTAAATTTTGTTATTGTGCAACATATGGGAACTGCTACTCGGATTGTTGTAAGAGAGCCTCTGTTTGTAGTCACGCCATTGAACAATTCAGTAGTCGAGAGGGTTCAGAAAATCTTTGGTATTTTGATGGGACCAGAATAGCTTCTTTTTATCTTTAAAGTGAATTCTCGTGGTTTTTCAATCAGAAATTGCCAAGTCTTTTAAAGGTTCTGTTTGAATGCAATCGTTGACATCTATTATCTAGTCAAAATGGAGTCTCGTACGTGGTAGTTTACGCAGCAATTTTTGGTAGCATAGTAGGATTGTCTTGAAGATATTGCTTGTTTGAGCCTTGGAAGTTTGAACAATTCGTAGATATTGAATTTGGGATAGCTTTATTGCGAAGTGTTTACTCATGTCATTTTACCTTGTTTAAATATTTGAGATCAACACAAATTTTCTTTCTTTTCTTTTCTGCTTATTTCCATTAAATCTTGCTCTATTTCTAGTTTTCTTGTGGAACTATCTCTTTCTCTGGGGAAAATTAGGAGTAGATTGCAGAGTTGTGCTCAAATGTTTTTGCAAAATTTTATTTGTTACAAGTAGGTATTATAAGGACCGCGTAGACTAGGTAGTTGAACAAAATAGAAAATTTTCAAGAACTCACAGTACTTGGCAAAGTTGGCTGAATCTCTTTAAAGTAAGTCATTTGTAGTTCACACACAATGCAATTGTTACATTTTACACAACCACACGCCGCAACAGCACATACACATACTCACATTAACTACTGAGTTTATTTGGAGGTATCTAGTCCTTGGTGTTGCCAGAGACCAGCAGGCACCTAAATCCTGTTCAAGGACACTCGTTGACAGTCATGTCCCAAATGGTTGCCAACAGTTTGGACCAATTTGGTCCTTGTAGAATTGAAGTTTCTATGATTTTTTCCTTTAGCTATTGAAATGCATATTCACACTTCTTGGTCTAAACAAATGGAGCATCCTTCTTTGTTATTTTGACCAATGGTTTTGTGATTTTAGAGAAGTTCTCTATAAAACACTACTAGTAACCAATATGTTTAAGGAATGATTGAACATCTTTTATAGTCTTTGGTTGACGGGTGATTCCTTGGATGACCCTTATTTTTTCAAGGTCTATCCCAATCCCTTCCTGCAGAATTTTGTGCCCCACAATGCCTTCTTAGACTATGAGATGACTCTTTTACCAATTGAGTTGCAGCTTTGTTTCTACACATCTTTTGAGTACTTGCTGAAGGTGATCCAAGGCTTGCTTGCATGTAGCATCATAAGTGGAGAAGTTATCCATAAAGAATTCTACTACACTATTGATTTACTGCTGAAAGATGCTTAAGACTAGGCATTGGAAAGTGGCATGAGCATTGCATAGACCAAGAGGCATCTTGGGATATGAAAAGATCCCCTTGGGACTCATGAATGTTGTTTTGGCCTAGTCTTTCAATGCAATCTAGATTTGGTTATAGCCACTATAACCATTTAGAAAACTGTAATAGCAATGCCTAGATATAGAGTCCAATACCTGATCAATGAATGACAATAAAAAATGATCTTTGAATGTTTTCATGTTCAACAACCTAAAGTTAATACAAATCCATCATTTGCCACCTCTCTTTGGCACTATCATGAGTGGGCTGACCCACTTGCTATCTACAATGGGATAGATGAACCCTATCTTGAGGAGTTTCTTAATCTCATCTTTGACAATCTACTTCAATTTTTGGTTCAACCATCATTGTGGTTACCTCCTTGGTTTCATGGATGGATCAATATAAATATGGTTCTAGCATATCCATGGATCAATTCTAGTAATTTTAGGATATGACTAAGCAAGTTTGTTGGCCATCTATTAACCACTTTCAATAGTTTTGCTTTTTGTTCGGGAGTAAGTTTGACATTAAGTATGACTAGCTTGACATTTTTTAAGAATGCATATTCTAGGCTAGCAAGTAGAGTTTTCAACTCTAGGGGCTCATGTTTAAAATTTTTAGGTATTTCCAACTCTCCCTAATTGGTATCATTGTTTTCATTATCAGAGAGTTGGTGATGAACTTACTCTAGTTCATCCATGCTTGTGGCATAAGCATATGTTAGGCTTTCAATAGGTTCCAACACATTGTGTTGCTTTCAGAATTAGTGGTCAGCCATTAGGTGCCCTCTTGTTTTGTGGCTCTTGTGCACAAATACCTTTGAATAATTGCTTCATGTGCAAACTACCTACATGAAGAAATAAATTTTTGTCTCATGGACCAAAGTTTCTGCACACAATTTCACCTTGTATCACTATACACGATGCATGGAACTTACTTCTTCTTGATCTTTCCAAATTCATTTTCCTTAGATATCTCTAGGGAAAGATCTCTGACACCCATCCTTGCATAAATAGTGCTTAGCCATGCCATTTCCATAATTATTGGAAATTCCTCCTTATAGTTCTTAACCTTGATTACTAGGAAATTAGCAGGATAAGACCACCTACAGAAAGTGGTTATAGTGTCTTCTACCAATCCCAATGAAAAAATAATGGACTGGTATGCCAATTTTAATTTGATATTGTTCTTCTTGAGAGGCAGCATGTTCTGGGTAGCATACACCTCATGAGAAATCAAGTTAACATTGGAACTTGAATCAAAAAGAGCTTTACATGGTTCATTCCCAGCAATTTGTAAATAGATAAGAGGACTCCCAAGATCAACTAATTTTTTGGAAAGGTTGAGAAGCTGGATCCAATCATATATGACATGAGTGAGCATAACAATATGGATTTTAGGTGGTATTTGGTTTGAAGGCCTCTTGATGGAATGGTTTATAGAGAATGAGGAAGGAGCAAGATGAGCAATCGCCTGAGTTTGTGAGGGCTTAGTAGGGCTATTTGGTTGAAAAAATGATTTTTACAAGCATAACATTCTAAACCACTTGATTGATTAACTGAGTTTAGATTGACGACCCTAGTAGCTTGTGTTGCTATGGCAGGGTTGGAAGTTCATCATGCATGGATGGAGTAGGCAGTAGCTACGTTGAGGGTGCAGAAACATGTGTAGAAATAGGAGGAGGATAAGGATGGAATGTGGTATCCCTCCTAGTATGTGGAGAATGAGTTCTATTGTATTTAGAAGGATAGTAGTAATGTTGGAAAGGAGAAATGTAACTAGAAGAGTCATGTGGAGACATGGGTTGTTGAACGTAATACCCATATGGATCAAGTTGTCTATAAGGGTGCTGCTACCTTGGTGGTGCTAACACCCATGATTATGGTTGCTACCACTATTGATACTAATTGTATGGTTGTGATGGAGTTTCACTTGGATAATAGTATTATTGTTGATGGAACTACTTGGTATTGCCTTGAGGATAAGGCAATATTCTTGGTGTTTTTCATTTTCCTATTCTTGGATTCAGAGCATACACCCTAGACTCCTGTAAGTGTGACACAATGGGGCAACATCCCTTAGGATGTTCATATTGGTAGATGTCATACCAACCATCATCATTTGATTTAGTTTTTGAACCTTCCTCCACTATCAATCTTACCCTTACCCCTTTGATTGACATGTTTAGCTTCCTTTCACCTCCTACAGTCATGATCACTACTTTGTTTTTTAGATTCTTTAGCTACTTTTAGAATAGCTTGAAATTTACTATTCATAGAGTCCCAAAATTGATCTACCTTAGCCAAAATGTTAGAGGTGAATTTTTGAATTGGCAAGGTTTTCTGGTTTACCACATCATCAAGTGGTGATTCCTCCTCACTATCACAAAATTGAACCTCCCTCTTATGAATGGAAGGATCTTGGTCATATTCCCTCTTCTTTTTCTACTTGCTTAATCAGCCTTTGGATTTGATGGACTCTTAATTCTAACAATCTTCCTTTGGCATAGATCCCAAGAGTTCTCCTTGTTTTAGAGTGAAGCCCATCTATGATGTGGCGAGGTTGTTTCTTTTGAGATAAACTATGGCTAGGGCATAGATGTAATAAGGAATAATATCTACCCATGACGAAATCCAAGGAATTATGTGTTCCTTGCTTCCGACCTTGGATCTACCTTCTTAGATTGGACACTCGGGAGTATGTTTAATGCTTTTCATTGAATAGTTCGAGCATCGTACTCCATCTATGGATTAATTCCAGCTTCAAGGATTAGTACTAGCTTTTTGCTTCTTTGGTGAGTGTCCTGGGAAATAACTTAAGCTTTTTCTAGTCATTTTCTATGTTTTGTGAGGCACAAGCCTTGTGAAAAGCTTGAAGATGGTTTTCATATCCCCCATCAAACTTGAAAGTGTTGTTCATATCTAATCACTTGATCCTTCTATCTTTCACATGCCTTATTAGAATTCTCACTACCTCTACGATGTTTAGCATGCTTTGGATGATGAGAAAAGGCTCATCGTAACCATGAACCTGGTGCCTACAATGCCCTTTGCTACCCCTTCTCTCATGGTTATGGACCTCTCTTGAATGCCTACACCCTAGATCTTGACTTTCTCGTTGATCCTTATGATCATCTCAATCTCGTTAGTCACCTCCATGACGATCATCTCCCCTACTGTTGCACTTAGAGCTAGAAGAGGAAGAAGATGATGATGAAGGTGAAGAGGAAGGAGTACTAGCACCATCATGGTTCCTACCATCCCCTCTTTGGTGGTCATAGCCATGATCATGATCATGTTTCTTGCCCACATCCTTGCTATGACTCTTCTTCTTGGACTCCCCTTTGTCATGGGATCCATTCTTGCCAGAACTAGGATTATGTATCATGGATTGTCACCGAAGTCAAAGAGAGAAGTCTCTCTATATGAAAAACATTAAGAGAAGGGTTGTCCACCATGTTTTTGATACATCAGGAATGGGGAATCATTGGATGGCTTCCCCTTCATAGACTCATAACATTACTCTAGCTATCGATCCCTTAGACATTGTGAATTGGTGGGGTGATAATCCTTACCATCACTATCCTACATAAGATATTTAGCATGAAGTCCTTGGATGCCCAACTGCATAAGAGTTTGGTGGAGCATCACAAGAATGGATTGACTGAGAAGCAATGTTTCCTTCCATATAACACCACCACAATTGTTCATCTTGGTGTAGGACAAAGGTGTAATTGGGTATATACTTATCAGGATGAGCATATATCACTCTGTATTACTAGGGCACTTGCTGGTTTACTTTATTAGACTTGGGTAGAAAATCACTCCTGTGAGAAGAAGACATCTTGTATTAGAAGACAAGAAATGGAATGTGCTTTCTTACAATTGTTGTAGTTATTTTGATGTATGATATGACTTAGGGTTCATTCCAATGATGTTAAATAATTTTTCACTAAGTCTTAGATAGTGCACATAACAAACTAAAGGTCCCTAGCAATGGCGCTAATGATGAGCGACAAGTATACCCTACATTCAACCATACAAATTACAAGTGTTCACATGCAATTCAATTTAATTTTGTAGACCTTAAGTTCCTAAGTACACTGGTTTTAGGAAGTGAAATCTAAGTGTGACTATCATTGTCTTCCCAACTACACTTGTGCAACTTAGTTGTATGGTGAAGTGTAATTGGGGCACATGATTTTTATTATTTTATATTTTATTTTCCTACGATTGATAACAAGTTGAACCTCAATTTATTAACCAATTTTATTGATAATTAGTAACTAACTATTCTAACATAAGCATTCGGTCTCCCGTTTTGCACACATCCTGAATGCATACAACACTGTTGGGTTACCAAATGTTAAGCATTGTTGGGATTACCAAGTGCTGTATGTTATGCTCGAAGTGGTCATACTTATGTGTTTAATCTATTTAGCTTAATTAGTTAATTAATTAAATCCTTACTTATCTTAATTAATTGCATAATTAATGAAAACAGTAAATGCAAAAATAAATCATTAATATCTTCCAAGTGCTACAAAGTTTAATCAAAAGGCTTGTCTTTATTGCCATTCACATTAGTGTGCTTAAGTACATCTATGCTTGAACAAAAATTTGTACACTTTTTGACTCCTACTATGAGCACTCAAAAAAATATTCTAACTTTCAAATGACAAAATTGCAAGAGCTGTACTACAACTATGATAAGACATTCATAAACATGGTAGATGAACACCTATTTATAGACTTTATTGTAGAGCTATGTTGACTGGGCCTCATAAATAAAAAAAACACTACGTCGATGCAACCTTGTCGATGGGGCCATGTTGATGGGGTTTATTATGGAGTTGTGTCAATAGGGCCTCATAAATGTAGCAAATGCTATGCTGACATGACCTCGTTGACAGGGCAACACCTTGTCAATGGGGACTCATCAATAAGGCCATGTGGATGGGGACTCGTCGATGAGGCCACGTTGATGGGGGCCTATTGACATAAGACTTTGATGCTTCATCACCCAAACTTTATTCTTTTTTATGTTAGTGAATGATACTTCAGTGTCCTCTAGTATGGCTTCAATCATTTTCTATATATTCCAAGGCCATACCATGTTGTAATTATCTTTATCTTTTGATAATAAAGTTTGACTAGGAATTGTTTAAGTCTCATTACTCTCTCTTTTCATCTTCCTTAAGTTTAAATTATTAGTTATTATTCAATATTATTTTTACCAAGTTTGTTTTAGTATCAAATTCCTCAACTTCATCAAGCTATTAGCATCTTCAGCACTATTTCATCAACATTACCAAGCTCTCTCATCAACATCAACATTTCTTGCATTTATAATTAAAATTTTGCATCATTTAGAAAACTAATAGTTATTAATACTTCAAACTATTGATCTCATTATTTTCATTAGGTTTTCACCAAATTTCTTAGAATTTAACTTCAAATAGTCATTTCATCAATTATAACATATATGAGATTAGATTAGATGTTTTCTTATTTATCTTTCATTGTAATTTAGTCAACAAGAATTTTGTTTTGCTTTCATGCAAATTATTTGATGAAATTTTTAAAGGAATCTTAGATTATATATTTCTCTTATTATCCCATGAGACATCTCTAATTTTGGTCTAAGCCTTTTATAAGTTATGACTGGAATTCTAGTCATTGATGCATTGATCTTGATTTTCAAATTTTTGAATTTGTAGAATTTCTTGGATGTCTTGGAATCATTATTTTGAAGAGGTTAGTGTGTCCTCTTGTGTTACTATGACAAATCACTTATGAATCCTTCTATGAGTTGTACATCTTAGGTAAGGTATAGAAGCATGGGCATACTAAGTCCTAAATAGTATCATTCCTAGCTTGGGTGTTGGTTGCTACAAAGAGTCCAGATCTTGGGGAGATGGTTGAGTTTAATAATGAGCTTTAAGATCATTAACCCTAGCAGTTAAATATTTCACTCATCATGTCTTCAAAACCATAGTGGCATGATAGTTTCATGCACTACTAAGAAGAGGCTATGACCTTCCTCAGTATCCCACTTAGTAGGATGTTATGTAGGAGGGTTATGTAGTTCAACTCTACATTAGGGTTGAAGCTGGGTGTGTCATGGGATATGTTATGAGATGTTGTGTATGCTCATTAGGGCCCAACATCAACTACTAGAATGCAATGATGAATCTGGAGGGTTCAGTTAATAGTCTTCTTAGTGTCCACATGAGTGAAGAAAGGGAATGCTATCTAGCTTAAATTGTTAGTGCTGTTTACAAATATCACTTAGGTCATATGCTAACATTAACAAGTTATTGTTTAGCATGTGTTTTAGGTTGTTGATAATTAAGGCATAATACTCTTAAGTTCTATCCCACATTTGAACTTGTTTAAGGACTCATGAGGTGCCAGACAATGTGTCAGAAACAATGTTGTTACAAATGGTATCAGAGCCTCACATTACTTGCTAACTGAAATTAGATTGATAAAAGAATTGAGAGGATACTTGGTTTGTGATGTTTCCATTTTCAACTTCTACTAATCACTCATTCATATTGTGGATGACCTTATGAGGATGCATCTTGGAAGATGAAGCTAGGTGGACCTAGTGGAATAGTCGAGGACCATGCCAACTCGGAGGTCAAGGTGGAACTTGGCCAGGAGGAGGTTCAATTTTAGAACCTTTGGGAGAATATCAAGGTTGTTGATGAGGATTCTAGTCACCTTGGTCCTAATAGCATGGAGTTAATTTACTACATCCTTAATGAGATGGACGTGCCATAATATAAGTTAGACCTCTGCTCAAAGGATTAGGTGAAATTAGCAAAGGCCAATGTTGCCATCCTAGAGGGCGATCTAGATCATGTGCTAGACCTCTACAGGGATCTCTTTGAATCCTTTGAGGCAACATAGACAAAGGCTTCTTTAGTTAATGACTTGGTTGCATGGATGAAATTCTTGAAGGATGCCTTGTTTGGGGTGAACTAAGAGATGTTTGAATTGAAAATTGAGAATGTCATGCTAAAGTCCTCCCTGGCAAGACACCTTGCACAAGAGCCCATGGTGGTGGCTTGAATTAAAGTGAGAGAACCTGGGTCTTATGATGATGAGAGAAGTGATCTCAAGATTGATATCTTCCTCCATAATGTGGAAATGTATTTCTCTATGGGGGATATTCCTATTGCACAAAAGGTGTCCACTATATATTAGTACTTGATTAGTAGTGAAAATCTATGGTGGCTCAGCCTTCTTTGTGCCCAAGAGAAGGATACTTACAGGTGAGATGGAGGACACATGGGAAAAATTCAAGGATGCTTTAATTAAATAGTTCTATGCAATGAACTTAGAATGAGTAGCCATGACCAAGCTTGAGTCATTGAAATACTCTTGTAAGCTGGAGGATTACATCAATGCCTTCTAAGAGGTAATGTTGTTGATTCCCAATATGGGAGATTGGAATCATTCCTTCAATTTTGTAAAGGGGTTGTAATTGTGGATGCAAATGAAGTTGTGCCATCGAGGAATTGATAGTTTGCCTAAGGCCATTGTAGCAGATGGCACCTTCATCGATGTGAAGGCTACAAAGCTAGATAAGGGTAAACTTGGGAAGGGAAAGGAGGATACATCTTGCCAATCTTAGAAAATGGATGTAGGTTCTACTAAAGGGGAAAATGGATCTAAATCAATCCAATAGGGAAGTTGCCTTGTAGGAGGCCCTTTGAGTAACCAAAGCTCCCAGCAAAAGTAGAAGGATGTCAAAAGCAAATGACAAACTTGGGTTAAGAAGTGATAGCTCTCTAGAGGGTCCTTCAAGGACCAATTTAATTTTTTCTATGTCTTGGCAACCATCTAGCTAGAAATTTTCCTCTTAGCTCAAGAAGGACTAAGAATAGATAGGGACATGGCCCACAAAAGCAACTGATGTCTTTGAAGTACCATCTAGAATCATACCTCCAAATTATAGATGGTAGCACCTTTAGTGAGTAACAAAGGTTCATTGTTACGATGGAGTTGTCCAATATGGTTACCAAAAAGGTAGGAGCCTCAAGTTCCCAAGAGACTAGTCCTGATAATTGGCACTAGCTACAATTGGCCCTAGTCACTATGGAATCAAGATAGGTTAGTGCCTTGATTGAGAATGGGGTAAGTCACAACTACATGATTCCATCACTGGCAAGGAACTTATAGCTAGTTGTGGATCTTGTCCAAGCTTCTTGTAAACTTGCAAAGTTTTGATCCTTTCGGTGTGTTGGTATCAGCAAAAATGTTCTGGTCCAAGTGGGCTCTTAGTATGGAGTCCTTGACTTCTCAATTTGTGACATGAATTCCTTTGAGATCATTTTGGGGTAGGATTTCCTACATAGGACAAAGGTTTTTATAACTCCACATTTAGACCTGATCTTCATATTCCATGAGAACTCTCCATGCTTGATTTAGACTCATGGGGCACAAGTGGGAAAGGATGTAGAGTTTATCCCTCAAATTGTCGCCCCAATGATTATGAAACACTTGGCCTGTATTGCACAAGTAGATTCCTCTTGGCCATGCAAGCGGATAACTCAGCAGAGGCTAGTAAGCCTCATTCAAACTTCAATCCATGAATTGCAAAGGTTGTAGGCCACTTTCATGATGTTATGTCACTAAAGCTACTTGGAAGTTTTTCAGCATGGAGGGCAATAGACCACAAAATGGAGTTGTTGCCTAGAACAACCCATCCTATTCAAAAACCATATTGCTTGACAAGGCCAGAATTAGAAGAACTAAAGTGATAGCTTGAAAGTTTGATTTCCAAAGGATTAAACTTGGAAGTTTACCATTTGTCAACAATGTTGTGTTTTCATCAACAAACTTTGTTTGTGTTGACATCATCTTAGGATAAAAGTAGAAGATGGATGTAACTTCCTAGAGAAGAATATTTTGAGAATGAACATCATGTTTTTCTTATTTTCCCTTAGGCCAAATATGTGAAACAAAAATATATTATTTCAATAAAAGGTCTATATGATCTTTTCTTGTTACATCTAGTGTTAGTTGGCCACTTTGTTATGTTGATATTTAACTTTCATGATACAAATGAAACACATGTCCAATAGATCATTTAGATCTTCAAATGTAATAAAACCTCAATTTCCGTGTTATTTTCATATTTAGTCCTTAAGAAATGAGTACCAAGGCAATCATGAAGAATATGTTGCTCATCTTCATAGTGATTAGAGATATAGAGTCTACAAGTGCTCTCCTCTCTAGGAATGTTTGTTCATGTTCTAGTTTCTATTCTTAGCTGTTGAGAACAAAATCAGATTTTACTTATCATATATTATAGTCTCAAAGAAATTTGAGATGAGAGATGAATTGCTTCTTCTTTAATTGGTTATTTCTAATATGTGAGATGAAACTATTTTTTAAAGCCATTTAGATTTGATCAAAGCCTTTAAAGAACTAGTTTTAAAGGTTTTGCAAATGCTATTAAAATTGCCTCAAATCTCATCAAAGATATATTCTGTTTGCTAAGTCAATCCAAACCTTGATGAAACCATCATTTCTCTATGAAGTCCTCTAGAGTTACCTTTGAAAAACTAATAAGGTAAAGGTTTTTAAGTTTGTGGTAGTAGATAATAAATTATGAAAGAACTTGAGCTTCCAAAGGTACTAAATTAGCTTCTAAGTAGAACATGCAGTAAGGTGTCTTGGGATTTCACTTTAGCTCATCGAGCGAAAATAAAAAAACTTTTTGTATATTTTCAGTGAACCCCAAAATGGAGAGGATTAAAGTATTATTCATTTGTAAATGAAAAACCGGAGAAGATGAACCCAAAAACAATTAGATTGAAAAAGGAAGAAAATTCGTATGACTGACCGAACTTTTGGTAAATTCTGAAAAGCAATACTGAAACCAAAGATAAATGCCTGCCGCTGCCCACGGTTTCTCAAGCTCTAAAAGATCGAGAATGGCAAAACATGTCGGGGAGCGTTGTACGCTAATCTAAAATCGTTAGAATTTGTTTTAGGGAAGGTCTTCACGACCACAGTGGGAGTCGAACCCACGACCTTTTGATCCGAAGTCAAACGCGCTAATCCACTGCGCTATGCGGTCAAGTTGTAAACAATTTGTCTGCTATTTAGTGTAATTCATTACAAAGATAATAAGACCGACACCTCTCCTTGAACCAGATGGCAGCTTCGAATATAACAGTTGTGTGCCTGTTTCTGGCTCTGTCTCGGTATCGCTAGAATTTTCTCCCATTTTGGACACTTTCACTGCATAACCCATTTCCTTCCCATTTTCATTTTGCCGGTGTTTCTGCCCCAGCGTTGTGGCGCCAGCCCCGGCAACTGTGATGGACAATATAATCATAATAAGCATTATTATTATGAGCAGGCATAGCAGCTACTCTGGTAATCCCGAAAGGCCATGGATTGCTGCTACGATATTATGATTAAGAAGAGTGTTGGGACGATGAAATGGACAATAATCTGCAGGTTATGGATGCTTGGATATCCCACACAGAAAGCTAAGGGGAATTTGAGGAGTACAGTTTCCTGAGAAAACTTGGTGTCTATATATATATATAGGCATCCCAATTTCTGGAAAGCATCACCAAATTTTGAAATGCGGGATTGGGGATTATTAAAATGGAGCACTTGGGATTAAATGGTTTTGCCTGTGGACTTTGGAATGGTACTGAGTGAGTCACAGGCTCCGTCTTCTCGGGTCGTACTGATTTATTCCAACGCTCTGGGCACGTTGTTTACCTGCTTTGATGAGTACAATTGTCCTAATTGTGGTATTTTAATTGCTGTGGAGTTAAAATATATAGGAACCTTTTTTGATTTTGGGGTACTTTAACCTGAAATATTTGAAGCATAGTTACACTCTTAAGATTTATAGAAGTTCTACTTAATAGAATTGAATGGAATCTGTGACCTAGGATTAGTAGGCCAAAACCTTAAACACTAGGTAGAATCAAACCTATGGCCTGGTATATATAGGAACCCGAAATAATTGAAACATAGCTACATTCCAAGATTTATTACCTAGTAGAATCAAACCGATGATCTGGGTTACCAGGCCAAAACCCACACTATTAGATAGAATAGAACCTATGATTTGAGGTTACTGGGCCAAGATCCATATAACTAAGATTAGAATAGAAACTGTGACTTAGGGTTACTGGGCCAAGATCCATATCACTACAAAGAATAAGTTCCTGTAACTAAGCTAATACCCCATTGGAGCATTTATGATTTTATATCAACTTAGAATAACACCTCGTTGATTTATGTCCACTAAGAATAACACCTCATTATAGCTTTTCCGATTTTGTATCGGGTTTCAAATCATGTCTCCGCGAGACCAGTGTGAAGAATGGTTAGGTGATCGATCGTGGCGTCGTGTCCAACCCCGGGCTGACGTTACGCAGGTACCGATCTGGACCTGGAGCTACTTGTGTTTAATCTGGGATGCTGTGTTTAATCTGGTTAGGATGCTGTGTTTAATCTGGATGCCGGGATGGCGCAACTTGGAATTACAATATGTAAAAAGCTTGCCTGTTTTGAATTTGAAATTATTTTTAGGAGGATATTTTAAAATCTTTCTGGATAATTTTCTTTTTCTGATTTCTTATGAAAGACAGGTTTCAATCCTGTGACCTGTGGATTATGGGTCCACCCCGCTTCCGCTGCGCCACTGATGCAAATGATCTCACTCGTCCTAGTTTGCATTGTTTTTATTGCAGTTTCTTGCAACAAATTTCCGCCGACAAAAGATTCAACATATATGTTGCAATAAACAGCAATCACACAATCTCTTACCACCGCACCTGATACTGTACAATTTAGATGCAAAATGTCGGTGTGAAGGTAGTTTTTGGGGTAGGATCAGAAGTCAATCACATAACAGGAATGAAGTTAATACATATCATTTATGAAGCAATTTAAATTGCAGGACTTATCCAATCTCCTACTGTTTATAAGAACCTCGCATGTTAAAGTTATGGTTCCATTCGGGAGGTAGTTTGCCTTGGCTATTCGTCTAAGGGTACTTAATAGTTATCTTCTTCCGCAACTAATGTATGTTTAACGGATTAATCACAATTTAAAAGTTAATTAAAATCTTTAACCTGTAAACTTGTTAGGGGACTTCTATATTTTATACAAAGAGGGTAATTGAAACTTGAGAATCAAATGATGCAAATTGGATTTAAATACTTTATGCAATGGGTGATTAAATTAATGAATAATGAGCAAATTATCTCATGTAGGTATCACAATGACTCATGTGCTGCTATTAACTGAAATAAAATAAAATGAAGCTTTACTACATCGAAAGACCCATAAGATCTATTGGACAAATATTACATTTTCATGAAAAATAAAGATAGACTCTACAAATTTAGGGGGAGGCCCGTGGGGGTGTCTGGGTTAGTGTTCTTGGTCGGTGTGGGGCCAGCTGCTATTTATGATATATATCTATTATTTCGTGAGACAATTTTTTATATTTTCAAATGAATAAATCTCTTATATTTAGCCCATGTAGAGGCATTGTCCATCATTGTGTTTTTGCCCACCAAATTCAGATCCGCTGTTGTGGATTCTTAGTAGAGTGGCTTGGCTGCAGTGGTTTGCATTTGCTGCTGGGTTGCTGCAAGAAAAATGCAACTCATGGTTTTTCTTTGTGCACAAATTCTGATAATCATTCTGCATCAATCATGCCCACCATGAATGAATGAGTGAATGGATATATTTGTAAATCATTAAGGCCTGCTGCTCGATTTCTTGTTTCTTTTAGATTTGTGTTGGCTGATGTAAAGTTGTTTTGTTTTGATGTTGGAGTGGGTGAAATCCATTTTGGTGCACAGATTGTGTGTCTGTATTTGTTTATTTGGATTGTTGGATTAACTGGGATATATCTTTGTTGGGCATTCCTTACTTGATTGATAGATCCATGAATTTGAGAAAATTCCAGATGAAATGAGAAATCATTTCTAAAACCATGTTCTTTTGCTTCAGTATTTCATTTTAATTTTTGGAAGTAAACAGTTAGCATGACGTGGTAGGTGGTGTGAAGTGGTAGGGCAACAAATTTCACTCCCCTCCCACTCTTCATCGCTCCGTATTGGTATCTTGGCCAAAATTATACTGCTAGATCAAATAGGTAGCGACAACACAAGAAAGAAACACATATAACTCATTTTTAAGGGCTCTTTATCTACACAACCTACAAATGCATTCTTCTTAAGGGAGTTGAATCCATCTTCCACTTTTAATTGTAAGATGACCAGAACTTAAGTAAAGTTTGCCGATAGCATTTTGATATTTGACTCTAACAGTAGCTGAGAAATAGTAAACTTCTACATCTACTTTATTAGATCTCATGTGGTGTAAATAAAATTGCCTTTTGTCTTTCACATTATACCACATTTATGTTAAAACCTATTACTTAACCAATTGAAAATATGATTAGGATTTTGTTGCACATCCTTCAGAGAGATATTCCATTTTGTCAACCATTGCATCCCTTAAAAATACCAACCACAGTCTCACTAATTCTCAAGAACTACTTTAGATAATTTGGCTTGCCTTGAGATATGCAAGCTATGAGTGTATGTAATGAATTGGCACAAGATTTTTGCTTTTAAAGGTAATAAATCACATTTACAGAATAACATTGAGTAAGGTGTTTACATTTTCACCTTTAACTTATTGAGAATAAAAGGTTTTTGCACTTTTTCAACATCTTTTCAAAGTTTAGCACTAAGTTCATGTCCCAAGATAATACATCCATATAATAAAGTAGGATAGATGATAGTCTAAAAAAATTATTTTTTGTCATTCCAAGCCTAGAATCCTAAATCCTTCCACTTGTTTTTAAAATTGTACAAAGCTTTGAAACTTCATGCTATTTTTTCTTTGATGCACTTTCCCCACATGTAATTGTCCATATAAATGAGACCCAAATATTTAAAAGAATCTACTATTTGCACACTGTTATCTCCAAAATGGAAGTTATAATAGGTATTTCTTGTACGCTAAATCATCAATTTGGTTTTATCTACATTCACTTAAAGACAAGATGAATGACAATGATTTTTTAAAATTTGCAATATACTTTACATACCTTTTGCAATAGTGAGATTAAGGCAGCATTATTTGCATATAAAAGAAAATTCTCTATTTGGGATCCAATTTTGATAGCATGACTATCTTACTTCTTGTACAACCATTCTTGCATTTCATCAATAAAGATACCAAAGAGAGTTGGAGAAAGTGGATAACCCATATTAACTCCAATTTTTCTTTAAAATTAAATTTTTTTTCTCTGAATTATTGTCTGTAATTTCAATAATCATTTTCTTATATAATCTTTACGATGTTGCAATCAAACTTGAGGGGAGGCCAATTTCATGCAAGCACAACCATAGTTTTTTATGGATCAATGAATCATATACTATTGCAAAATCAATAAGATAAATAAAAACATTTTTATTAAGCATTTTTACAAAACTCCATTCAATGTCTAAGAGTAACTAAGTGATCAATAGTTGAATGATTTTGTCTAAAAGTTGCTTGACACCTTGCCCTAGCTTGGTTACTTTCAACCTAATAACTAATTCTCTTTTCTAGCAAAGTGTCCAAAAACTTAGTAAAAATATGACTTCCAATGATTATTCAATAATTGTTCAAATTATTTTTATCCCATTTTTTATATTACAAGATAGCTTTGCTTGTTTTTCAATGTTAATTTAATTCTTAATCCATTGTTGAATTTCATTTTTGTCTTTCTCTATGAATAGCAGATCTTGCCCACGTTTATAATTATGCTTATAAGCCATTTGAATCTATAGTTTTTCCAGATGCTAGCTTTTTAATATTTGTGACTTCCTTGAGTAAATTGAAGAGGTGCTTGTTGTGTAATAGTAGTAGAATTATCATGTCCTTCTATAAATAGCTTATTGTAAAATAAAAAAATTATCTTGAAAAGATAAATTAAATGATGATGAAGCTTTATAACGAAAACATTACCAAAAGTATCTAGGTTCTTTTTTAATGGTGTAAGTTGTTAGAGATAGTGTGTCATGTCCCATGTGCCCAAGAAGATAAAAAAGAAGTTAAATTTACCATCACATCAAGCAAAAAGAAAAATTGATTGTTACTTTATTAAAAGATTAATGGATAGATGTAATTAAAGGATGGTCCTAATCTCTCATAACTCTTGAAATTCTAGCCCAGTTTTCCATAAAATAGACTTCTTCCTTCATTAATTTTAATGACCCCACCAAATGCCTATAAATACATAGTCATATTATGTCGTATTTTGAAGTATGAAGCAAGAACATTGATTTGATTAAGAAATTTCTCTCCATATTCATCAAATTCATCAATTATTCATTACTTGTTAATTGATTCTTCATAACATTCACCAATTCATCAAGGTTCTGTGCATCATTATACTTCATTAATCTAAGAAGTTGAACAATCACATTCGGGGCCAATCTTGTGTAACAAATCTTAACTATCAAATCAATTTTAAATTTTGCAGGTAGCTAGATTGTTGAAAGAACTTTGTATCAAGTATCCATCCACTCTATAACTCTTTCAGATTGTAGAAATATTCATCTTGCAAAACAACAATTTCTATTCTGAATGCCAAACAATTTTATTCTAGATCCTTTTTTGGGTCAAATTTGAATGATCAAATAAAATCCAATAGATATGAAATTTTACAAGCCTATAGATTGTTGAATGAGCTTTCTAGCAAGCTTAATATTAGCTCGAAGCTCATTTGGATTGCAAAGATATCACAACTACAAAATCAGAAATTTTTTTTTTCTCAATTAGATTGCTCACCTCATCTAATATATTGTGTTACAAAAAATATGCAAATTAAAATTATCTTTTGAATCTTCTTACATCCAATAAACATTTACATAAGCAAAATATTTATATTGCTTCATGGTAAATTTCCTTCTCTTGGTTCTAATTAAACATTTATATGCCTTCGACACTTTGTCTGTGACTGTTATTTGCATTCTTAATATTCTACCTAGCCTGCACATAATTCTCATCAAACTAAGTCTCCTAAGCACCCTATTATTGTGAATGCACAATTTGCTTAACTGTTGTAAACAAAATCTGTTTAAGTTCCTAATGCCATCTTTCAAGAGTCCATTTGTTATGTACTACATTCATATTTTTCCTTGACTTTTGGAGTGAGTTTGTATTAAAATTTTTTTCTGTTCTTATATTTTGCTATTTTAAAAACATTTGAATTTGAACAAAAAATCTATATGATGATGGAAGCAAACTCTAAAAAGAATAGGAACATAAATATAATTTAATATATGAATGCAACAAATAACAAATGGAATCTTAAAAGATAGCATAAAGAACTTGAACAAATTTTTATTATAGTAACTATGCAAGCTGTGCATTCATAGCAACAAGGTGCTTAAAAGGCTTGATTTAGTGAGGATTATGTGTAGGCTAGATATAATTTTAAGAATGTGAATAAGAATCATAGACAAATTTAGTTAAAGGATATAAATGCTTAATTTTATCCAAGAGAAGGAAATTTATGAGGGACTAGTACAAATATGTTATTTACACTATTAACAAGAAGCCTAGACAATTTTGACAATTTTTCATCATAAAGCGTCTTCATAATTTAATTTTTTGTTTGAAGATATTTTCTCTTTTTACAATAAACTATTTATAGGAGAAGATGATAATTCTATTGCTATTGTACAATAAGCACTTCTCCAATTTACTCTTGATGAAGTCACAAAGGGTATTAAAAAACTATCATTTGGTTGTAGATTCATATGGATTATATGCATAATTATTAAAGTAGACAAGACATGCTATTCATAGATAAATTTAGCACAGATTAAATTCAACAATGGATTAATAATCAAATCAACATTGGAAAACTAGTAATGCTATCTTGTTATCTAAAAAGGAGGATAAAAATAATTTGAATAATTCTTGAATGATCATTATGAGTAATATTTCTACTAAGTTGTTGGGTATTCTATGAGAAAGGAGAATTAGTTATTGGGATGAAGTTAACTAAGTTAGTGCAAGGTGTTAAGTAGGTTTTAGACAAAATCACTTCATTATTAATCACTTAGTTACTCTAACACACTACATGAAGTTGCAAAAAGGCCTCGTAAAAGCGTGTTTATTTTTTTATTGATTTTACAAAAGCATATGATTCCATGGTTCGCATAAATCTATGATTGTACTTGCATAAAATTGACCTTCTTCAAATTTGATTATAACTCAAAGATTATATGATGAAGTGATTATTGAAATTACATATAGTAATTTAGATAAAAAATTTCAATTCCTAAGAAAAATTAGAGTTAACCAAGGTTTTCCACTGTCTCCAACCCTCTTTAGTATCTTTATTAATGAAATATAGGAATGGTTATATAATGGGCAAGATAGTCCTATTATCAAAATTGGATTTGCAGTAGTAAATTTTCTTTTGTATGCAAATGATGTTGCCTTGATCTCCAATATTGTAGGAGTTATGTAAAATATGTTGTAAATTTTTTAAATTGTTTTCCATGATTTGGTCTTTGAGTAAATGTGGATAAAACTAAATTGATGATCTAGGATAAAAGAAATACCTATTATAACTTCCATTTTGGGGGGACCAATGTGCAAATAGTATATTCTTTTAAATATTTGGGTTTCATATATTTGGATAATTACATGTAGCGGAAGTAAATCAAAGAGAGAATAGTAGGAGGTTTTAGGGTTCTATATCCTTTGAAAAGTAAGTGCAAGGATTTAGAATTGTGGGCTTGAAAGGTCAAACAATAAAATTTTTGAACTATCATTTATGATATTGTATTGTATAAATGGGCTCTTTAGACACCTTGACTTAATGCTGAACTTTGAATATATATATATATTTCCTATGATTTAAAGGTGAAGATGCAAACACTTTACTCAATATTATATTGTAAATGTGATTTATTACCTTTAGAAGTAAAAATCTTATGCCAATTCATTACAAACACTCATAGCTTGCATATCTCAAGCTAAGACAAACTCTCTAATCACTTTTTGAGGATTCACAAGACCACCCCTATTGGTATTTTTAGGGGATGTAATGGTTAAAAAATGAAACATCTTTTGGTAGGATATGTAGCAAAGTCCTAAGCATATTTGCTTTGTAGTCAAGCAAAATCCTAATTAAGATACAAGTTTATTTACATTACATTAGGATAATAAACTAGATGTAGAAGCTCATTATCTCTGTGCTGCTATTCCAAAGGTATCAAAGTGCCATCAATAAGTTTTACTTAATTTTACATCATCTTAGAATTGAAAGTGAAAGATGGATTTTACTCCCAAAGTGCAACTTTAGGTTGTGTAGGTGAGGAGCCCTTAAAGATTAGTTGCATGTGTTTCTTTGTTGTGATTACCTATTTAAGACATGTTATAGTAAAAACCCTATCATGATTTGTTTTTTGTTGCCCCCATTGGTGCTTTGTCAATTTGTAGAGTCTATTTTTTATGAAAATGTAATATCTATAATATAGATCTTGTGGGTCTTTGGACGAAATATTTCAAGTTTAGTTTTATGTATGTTAATGTAGTACAATTTACAGTGAAAATAGATATGAGTTATCATTAACATTTATGGCCATCAAATATTAGTGAGATAATCAAAGCAATTTTAAAGTAGTTTTCTTGTCTTCAATTTTGTAGAAGAATGTTAAAAAGGGAAATTATAACTAACTTAATGCTTAAAATGTATTAAAAACCATATTAAATTGTAATTTTTAAAACAATCATATAGTTATATTGGTATGGAAATGAAAATGCTTAATTGCGTTATTGTGAGACCACAAAGAATTATTATAGGTCTTTGATATAGTCATGATGAATCTTGAACACCTCATTATAATATTGATATATAGCTAAAGGAAAAGGGTGATGCACTAGCACTTAGAACCCTATGTTAGCTGCATAAAGGGCATATAGGTAACCAACTAACCAATGGTCAAGGGCACATGTCTTAAACTTCTATGTTAGGTAAATAGAAACAGGACAATCATACCTATATATATATATATATACCAACCCAAAGTTTCATCATATCATATAATAGAAAAGGATACCAAGAAAGTTATTATCCTATTATCCTATTATTAAAAGATAAGTAATTAAAACACTTTCAAGGACACCTATCTTAAACTTCTATGCTGGGTAAATAGAAACAATACAATCATTTGTATATATGTATACCAACCCAAAGTTTCATCATATCATATAATAGAAAAGGATACCTAAGAAAGTTATTATCCTATTACCCTATTAAAGGGCAGGTAATTAAAACACTTTCAATTTCAGGGATGAATCAACTGTTGGTGTCATTGGTGGGTGCAGAAAGAGGAGCAGAATGACCAACGCCTGGGCTATGCTCAGACTTAACCTTGACATTTAGCAGGACTGCTGCATCTGTTCCACCTGCAACATTGGATTTCCTCGCGAACTCCAACGCCAATCCTTTTTGACCGAGATTTTGATGGCTGCTGTCATTAAATCTGTGATTGTAGGTATGTTTGTGCCTGAGTTTTACGGCGTCAGCTACTGTAACTGAGAAGACCATCGTCACCATGATCACCAGAGATAGCAACTTCACTCTCGAAACGCCACACGCCATTGCTTAATCTAAATCTGAATAAGAGCATCAATGTGCTCTCTAAATAAACAACTGAGGCAATGAGATATGTGATGAGAAGATAGTAGGGTGTGAACTTGGTATTTAAAGAAGCATGAAAAGGGATTGAATGAATGATGAGAGCACCAAAAAAGCAGCCATTAGCGAGCATTTTTGTAGGTCTGAAACCACTTCCCGGACCAAATCATGAATCAGAACAGGTTTCTGAAACTGTGAATGAACCAGGAACAAACCATAAAGGCATGTACAGGACAGCCCGCAAAATATGTTAGAGATACATTGTCTACAAAGGAAATTTAAGGTATGTTTGCAGTTGGTTTGCCGGATCACTTTTACGAATACAAAATATTCAAAAGGTCAATTATTGGTCGAGATTGTGCCATACACCCAAAAACTTACATGGTTGGTACCGTGCAGTTTACTCAACGTTTGTCAGGGAGTTCAAGATGGTTTACCACCGTCTACGTCTACAATGACACATGGGTACGCTTTTTAGAATTTTCATTCTATATGATACCTATATATTCCAAGTTGCTTTATTAGTGGGCAAAAGTTTAGGCCAAGCCAGCTTGAGTGGTTGGTACATTAAAACAGTAAAAGCAAAGACACGTGTTAATTAATAAAATTTAAAATATTGGTTTGGGTAAAGAATTTTGATCATTTATTTGTTTCAACCTTTAGATGATGAGATCCCATTCATGCTATGCTAGTTGTTCATCATAAATGATGAGGAATAGAAAGAGATAAATAGTTTATCTTCAAAATTAAGACCTCCTTGATACTATTCAAATGAAAAAGTTTATTTCATTCCACATTTTCTCAAAGCTTTTGGAATAATGCTTGTATTACCAATTAAAGAATGTACTCTTGAATATTCCATTTATTAAGCCATAGAACTCCATCATGAAGCCATATTTTATGCTAGGCTTCCATCATGACTTTTTAAAAGTATTTATCGAATAAATATGTAGAAAGATTATGAGTATAGTCTATAAATTGACAAATAGCTTCAAACTCTAATAACATCTTGGAGGGATCCACTTTTAGAATCTTGGATGCTACCTCTAATTATAATTGAAAGTCATAAAGGCTATGAGAATAGGCTATAAATTGACAAATAGCTTCAACCTCTAACAATGTCTTGGAAGCATCCACTCTTAGAATCCTAGATACTACCTCTAATTATAATTGAAAAATGAGTTAGTATTTTATGTATCCACTATTCAAGTTCATCAATAAAAAGCCCACATAAAGTAGTAGAAAGATGACATTTCTGTTTAACACTAACAAAACTAGTAAATAAATTTTTTTAATCCATTCCTAAATTAAATGTGTACCTCTCTATACAGTTTTTGATAACAAATAATAGTATGCTAGGAACTTTTAAATTTTCCAAGTATTCATAACTTGATTCAAATGATAAAATCATAGGCCTTAGAAAAATATATATATTAAATATCTTCTTTTTTGGTATAAACCTTGAGTTCTATCAATGAGATATTTTAAAGTGATTAGATGTTTTATAGTAGAATGATTCCATCTAAATCCTACTTGAGAAATTTCATGTATTAAGCATAGATTGTAGAATAGTACCTAAAAGCTTAATAAAAGATAATATTGATTAACATATCTTTTAACATTTACAATGACAATACTATAACACGTCAATTAATTATCTATAATAACCTATACATAACTAATAATAGTTCTATAAATCATAAGTATCTAGATTTACCCTAGATCAAACTAATGAATAAAAATAGTTTTTAAGAGCATAAAGAAAATAGAATAAAATGGTATAACAAAATTTCTTACAAACTATATTTATAATTAAATAAAAATGAAAATAGAAAAATTAGAATCTCATGCAACTAATAAAATTTAAATACCAAAAAATAAAAAAAAGTTTTAAAATTGCGAAGTATGCTAGAAGATGTTCCAATGATACTAATTTAGTCTCAAAGAAACTAATAGAAATAAAGTTATTCATGATTTAATTTATTAATAAAAATAATATATTTGATGTTTCTTTTTGAAAATATAAGGAAATGTTAGTTCTATCTTGGCTTGTAGTTCAAAGTTTGCTAGAATTCAAATTACGTAAAAAAAAAAAGATACCAAACCTAACAACTAAATAATATTTTTATATCCACATAAGTTAATCAATGCTATTGCTACTAGAAACTCATCCTCATAATCCTTAAATTTTTTTGTTAATGGAAAGTTTTAAACTACATGGAACCAATAATAGTATATAATATTAAAATACTAATAAAATGTATTATCACACAGAGTCACAATGCTCATCCTCCTAAGCAAGGTCCTAGGAGAGAGGATAGATGGGTGAAAGCCTAACCTCTTCAAGTAGTTGGGCCTAGGCTTGAACCTAGGTCTTTGACTTGAGAAACAAGCAACTTGACATCATTCCAAATGATAGTCCCTAATGTTAAAATACTAAAATTTAATAAAATAATATTATTTTTTCTTTAAACATATAATATATGATGAAATGAAAAATAATCCGTATGATGTCCCAAGTTAGACTCTTAACTTGGTAACCCTAGGTTACCTATTCAATTGTACTGAGTAGCATTGAGTTATAGGTTAAAAAAAATCCTATAACATAAATTCTATAACTAGTATAATAGATTAAAGGGATATTAGTGGGTGTAAGTAAAAAATTTTAGTTTTAGGTTCATTATTTATTATTCATTTATAAAAATCAATACATGGCTAAAATATTCTAAATTTGTACATGTTTTCCATTTTACAAAATATAAAGTATATAAAAATTATTTTTGTAGTCCTGAATATCCATATTCCTTAAAATTAGGTTACTAACCATGCCACATTGCTTTTTTTTTAGCTTTTTCCTAGCTAATCTAGGGTTTTTGCATTAAAATGTCAGAGCTAGAACCCTTCCAAAAGAAGAATATTTTATTTTCCTATTCATGAAGCATATAAGGTAAGGGTAAAAATTCTAAAGATATGGGTTGAGAAATGTCTTCAATTAAATATTCAAAAATATTCCAAAATTTAGAAATACTACAAAATTTCCAAAAGACTAAATGTTTACTATTTAATTTAAGAATCTCTAAACAATAGTATTGATGCATAAAAATGGGTCACACAACAATACCCTTGGAAAATGTTGTAAGAGACTATTGCCTAGGGTGCCTCTCATATGGGTATGGAAACCTGAGAATAGTCTTAGTTGGTAAGGACAACATGGCGTTTTAGCAGATAGAAATTATTATATTCAATAATGCTGATAATTTTAAGTAACATTGACAAAGAAATTTAAATGAAATAACTATCTAAATTGGTAACTTAACAACGAAATTTAGACAAGGATATTTAAATAAAATAATTGTTTGAATTATCAACTTAATAAGGAAATTTAAATAAAATAGTTGTTTATTAAATAATCTTGAAAATGAAAGTTTAATGTAATCGAGAACTCATAAATTCCAAATACAAACAAAGGCCTTAATTAAAATGTTTATCTTTGACTAAACATACAACAAAGATTAATGCTCTTAGTTGCAGGAATAATAAATAAAAGGTTTCAGTAAAAGACTTAGTTCAATATAGAGCACCAGATGTGATTGGCTAAATGGATAGCCTCTTGTAGAAGCTTGTCTACCTATGCTTCTAGGAAGGACACCTCCTTCAAAAAGTTTGCGCCTTTTGACTCTAAGATCCATTCATAACTCCTCACCAAACTCCTTCCAGAAGCACCTCCAAGATTGGTTCAGTAAAGAATCCAGAGAAAGAATTTTCAAGATCCCTTCTCTTTTCACCTAAATCCTCCCACATTGCTCTAATTGTGGGGAGGGTTTTATAAGTTTTGATTTCCCTTACCTCCCTATGCTATCACTTCAACTTCTAATGTTAGAGTATGGTGATGTACCCTAATTCTAATTTTGGTTTCTATTGTTACATTGTACTAGAAGTTGAAGGGTTGAAATCCCCTTTATATAGTTGCTTTTGCTCTCCCATTTTGTACATTTAAAAAATCTTTGATCTAATGAATTAACTCTCAGCTTCTACCTATGGTTTTCATCCTAATTTGGGGTTTTCATGTAAATTCTATTTGTGTTGCTATTTTGATTTCTATTTGCCTATTGAATATTTCCTATTTTCTTGTTCTACAATTTGGTATCAGAGCCAAGTTTGATTTCTTGTTTTTTGGCAATGGAAACTATGAAATATGATATTTGGCTTTTGGATCGTAACACTAGATTTTTGCTATGGTAAGTTAAGATGTGGTTGTGCTTGTGCAGATGGATTTGGATGATGCACTGTTGGGGTTTAATAAGATGCTCTCATATTGGACACTAGAGGAAAAACAACATAGGGATTGAAAGGTCCTATCTCAAATTAATCTTCATTTATCAAATCAAATTTTGTAGGATGTTTTGAAGGAGAAAATTGGTGCTACATTGTGGTTAAAATTGGAATAGTTTTGTATGATGAAAAGCCTAACTAGCAAGTGACACCTGAAACAACAATTGTATTCTCACCATATGATAGAAGGTATGTCTATTGAAGATCACTTAACTATTTCAAAGAAATTATCTCTAATCTAGAGAATATGGAGGTTAAGTATGATGAAGAAGATTTAGGGTTGATCCTATTGTGTTTGTTGCCTTCTTCATATACAACTTTCATTGATATTATACTATATAGTCATGATTCTCTCACTATAGATGAAGTTTATGATGCTTTGTTCTCTAAGGAGAAAATGAAATAGCTTGTGGTTGAATTAGAGACTCAAGTAGAGGGCCTTGTAGTTAGAGGAAGGACACAAGAAAGGAATTCTAGTGGTGCTCAGAAGGGTAGATTGAAATCTAAACATAGAGAGAAAACCTATAATTACTACAAGAAGAAAGGACACATCAAATTTTAATGTTACAACTTATAGAATAAGAATAAGAAAATAGTGCAAATTGGAAAGGAAAAAAACTAGAAAATTTCATTGAAGCTAGTGTTCTTGAAGATGCACATAGTGATGGAAAACTCCAAGTTATTTTTGATGGTTTGCCCAAATATTGTGATGATTGGATTCTTGATTTACCTTGCACATTTCATATGTGTCCTAATCGGGATTGGTTCTCAACATATGAAAAAGTGTCTAAGGGTGTTGTGATGATGGGATATAATGCCTCTTATAAGATAACTAGTTTTCAAGCAGTCAAAATTAAAATGTTTGATGGAGTTGTCAAGACACTTGCTGATGTGAGACATGTCCTAGATTTGAAGTGTAATGTTATTTCTTTGAGTGCCCTTGATTCAAATGGGTACAAGTAGACTAGTGAAGGTGGAGTCTTGAACGTTAGCAAAGATGCTCTTGTTGTGATGAAAGGGTAGAAAAGGTATGCCAAGCTATATGTCTTGTAGGGTTCTATGATTATAGGTGATGTAGCTATCACTACTCCTTCCTTATCAAATGGTGACATTACTAGACTTTGGCATATGTGTCTTACGCATATGAGTCAAAATGGAATGACTAAATTGAGTAGAAGAAGACTTCTTGATGGACATAACATTAGTAAATTGGAGTTCTATGAGCACTATGTTTTTGGGAAGCAAAAGAGAGTTAATTTTAGCAAAGGAATTTAGAACACAAAGGGGACACTTGATTATATACATTTTGATCTTTGGGGACCATCTAGGATGCTTTCTAAAGGTGGTGCTAGCTATATGTTGACTGTCATTGATGACTTCTCTAGAAATTTTTGGTGTTCTTCTTGAAGCAAAAGAGTGATGTGTTTGCTACATTCAAGTAGTGAAGGCTATGATTAAGAAGCAAACAGGAAAGAAGATAAAGCATCTCCACACTAATAATGGCTTGAAGTTTTATTCTAATGAATTTAATGCTTTTTGCAAGATAGAAGGAATTTGAAGGCATCTAATAGTTCCTAGTACTCCATAGTGAAATGGTGTGATAGAGAATTAATAGGACTTTGATGAAGAAAGTACATTTTATGCTCTCCAATTCTGGTTTATCTAAGTCATTTTGGGCCAAAGCTACTACCACAACTTGTTTTTTTGTTAACCACTCTCCCTCAACTGCTATTGGCAAGAAGACTCTAGAATTGGTATGGTCTAGTACTTCTATTGATTAATCAGATTTGAAGATATTTGGATGTCCTACATGTGCTCATGTTGATAATGGAAAGCTGGAACCTAGATCTAGAAAATGTATCTTTCTTAGTTACAAGTCTAGTGTTAAAGGATATAAGTTATGGTGTCTAGAAACTAGTAAAGTAATAATCAATAGAAATGTTATTTTTGATGCAAATACCATGCTTCATGACTTGCATTCTTGTGATTCAAATTAGTAGAAGTTAGACACATAGGTGGAGTTTGAGTTTAGGTCAGAATCTACACTTGAGTCTACATCTCTTCCTAGCTCAAAGATGTAGGGTGGTACTATTTCATCTTTACCACCATCACCATCATAGTATTCTATTGCTAAAGATAGACCCATAAGAGATATTAGAAGTTCTCAAAGATATACTAAAGTTGGCCTAGTAGCTTATGCTCTGAATGTAGTTTAAGATATTATTTTTTGTGAAGAACCTTCCACTTATTTAGAGGTAGTTAGTTGTGATAACTCTAGGAGTTGGATGATTGCCATGTAGGAGAAGATTGAATTTCTTCGTGAAATTACCTAGGGGTAAGAAAGTTGTTCAATGCAAATGGATGTTCAAAAGGAAAGAAGGCACACTAGAAGTGGAAAAAGCAAGGTATAAGGTGAGGCTAGTTGCAAAAGGTTACAGTTGGGTTCTAGATGTTGACTTCATAGATGTGTTCTCTCCAGTTGTAAAGAATAGTTCAATTCAAGTTTTTCTTGGTATTATGGCCATGCATGATTTTGAGATTCAATAGTTGGATGTGAAGATAGCTTTTATGCATGGAGAAATTGAGGAGAATATCTACATGCAATAGCCCGATTATTTTATAGTTTTAGGAAAAGAAGGCCATGTGTGCTTACTAAAAAAGTCTCTTTATAGCTTGAAATAATGACCTAGATAATGGTATAATAGGTTTGACTCATTTATGATCACTCATGATTTCAAAAGAAGCAGTTTTGATAGTTGTGTTTATTTTAAGAAGATTACTAATGGGTCATTTGTATACCTACTCTTATATGTTGATGACATGTTGATAGCAACCAAGAATAAAGGGAAGATAATAAAGGTTAAGGCCCAACCTAGTAAGTAATTTGAGATGAAAGACTTGGGGGTAGCAAAGAAGATACTTGGCATGAAGATTCTAAGAGATAGAAAGGTAGGTAAATTGTACCTAAGTTAGAAAGGGTACATTAAGAAAGTTCTTTATAGATTCAATATGCAAAATGCTAAACCTATTAGCACTCAATTTGCTGCACATTTCAGACTTTCATTTGCTTTATCTCCACAATTAGATGATGATGTTGTTTATATGTCACAAATTTCATACTTTAGTGTAGTGGGTTCCCTAATGTATTTTATGGTTTGTACTCATCTAGATTTATCACATGCAATCAGTGCAGTCAATAGATACATGGCTAATTTGGGTAAAGATTATTGGAAAGAAATACAGTGTATTTTCAAATACTTACATGGATCTATTGATGTTTTTTTACATTTTAGAAGGACTAGAGATGGGGTCACTAGATATGTTGATTCTGATTTTTCTAGAGATCTTAATAAAAGAAGATCACTTACAAGGTATGTTTTCACCATTAGTGGTTATGATATTAGTTGGAAAGCTACCCTTCAGACTACAATTGCATTATCTACTATTGAGGCTAAGTATATGACTATTGCTGAGGATTTTACAGAAGCCATTTGGTTGAAGGGACTCTTTGGTGAACTTAGTGAAGATTTGCAACTTACTACCGTTTATTGCGATAGTCAAAGTGCTATTTTTCTCACAAAAGATTAGATGTTTCATGAAATGACAAAGCACATTAATGTATGGTATCATTTTATGCATGATGTCATTGCTCATTGTAATGATAACCCTTCTGATATGATGACCAAGTCACTTCTTGTTGCCAAGTTTGAGCATTTCTTGGACTTGGTTGGTGTTGCTTACTGAGTTCTTTTTTGTTGTTTTTGTGGAAGAGGTGGAGAACCTTTGTTCAAGATTGGAGATCTATTCCTTATAAGGGAATTCACATAAAGGTGGAGATTGTTAGAGTATGGTAAGGTGACCCAAATTATATTTCTAGTTTTCTATCATTATATTGTACCAAAAGTTGAAGGGTCAAACTCTAATTAATATAGTTCCTTTTGCTCTTCCCTTTTGTACACTCAGAAAATCTCTGATCTAAGGAATTAACTCTTTGCTTTTGCCTATGGGTTTCATCTCGATTTGGGGTTTCCATATAAATTCTTTCTATGTTGTTATTTTGATTTCTATTTGGCTATCTTGTTTTTCTTATTTTATTATTCTACATTTTCCTTAATCGCTCCCACAAAAACTACACACAAACCAATGAGAGTGAAAGAAAAATTGCTGAAAGAAAATAGAGAATATTAAACATTTTTTTATTTTTTTTAAAAAAATGATTTGGAAAAATGATTTTAAAAAGGGAATGAAGGCTAGGGTGAGGATTGTTACTAGACCCCATCACACTTAAAAATGTATTACACTGCAAATGAAAATGGTTCTTTTTTTTCTTGAGAAAACTTTGCTTATGGTGCACTTCATTCTTAAGGTAGGAATTCCAATATGAGTCTGGCCAATTAGTTGCATTGCCAAAGAACATGGTCCTTTTAAAAACTTTGCCCATGGTGCAATTTAACCCTCATGCATGTGCCTTTAATTATAAGCTAGAGGACATTGTAGCAGGTCTCTTGGCTAGCTAAGGGTTCTCAAATGAAGAGGAACACACTTCACCCTATTGTTCACAGGATAGCCATGGATCATCACACTTGAGGGCTAAGGTTTATGAGAGGGAAAATAGAATTTTCTAAGGTCACCTAGTGATTATGGCTAATCATTCTCTAACTTTACATGTCCTACATTCACATGACCATGATAATAACATGATAAGTTAGCATAAATTCCATCCTCTATAATCCAACATAACTAATAAAATGAAAACCTTGAAATAGATTGGGAAGAATCATAGAAATATTAAAATATATTATATAAAGGAGATTTTATATAATAGTAATATGATATAACATAAATGCTATATAAAACATTATACTTGCATTATTTTCGAATGGTGTTATGATGACCTAATGCTTAGTAACTTAAATGATCATAATGATTATTAAAATCATATTGAAAAGCATAAATAGATCAAACCAAAACTAATATGCTAAGAAAGAGATAATGGTAGACATAACATGCATGAGAAAATGATGGAAAGGTAAAGAAAATATGCAAATTCAACTATATACAATTGAAATGCATGAAGAAAGAGAAGAAAGTATGTAACTAAGGATCTACCAAGTGTCCATAAGGGGCACTTGAGTAGAAATGCTTTAAATGAAATGCATTAAAATTTCTATTTAACTTGTATCCTTGCAAATTAACAATTTTATAAACATTGGGGCTAATGATATCTATGACTCGGTGTGGGCTTGACCACATAGGAGAAAACCTATTTTGAGGACTTTTTTGGCCAGATGTTGTATCTTTCCTAAGGACTAGATCACCTACTTTAAAGACTTCACTTGCATATTTCATGTTAAACCACCTTTTAATAATTTGTTAATGATTAAGGCTATAATAATCAAGACATAATTGTAATTCACTTGTTTATTTTCTAACATGCACTACATTTGATATCCAACTTGAATGTCTCATAGGATAAATATTTTTAGATTCTAAAAGTTTATCAATGTCTATCTTCAACAATGTTTCAATCTCAGGATTAACATGTCTAAGTTTTCATCTAAATAGTTTGGTTTTGAATTTAAGAGGTATTGTGTGTGTCATCACTAGAGGATTGAAAATTTTAAGATCCTCATCAGTCCAAGCCAAAACATCATTAAATTCATGTAATAATCAATCAAGTTTTGTTTTTCATCTGCATGTAAGTAAGCTCCTATTTTAATAGGGTAGTATGACCTTTTATTTTGAATTTATCTTGTTTTGTTTTAGCTAAAATCTACCAATTATTATTTTTAGATATTTCTTTAGTTTTGGTATGTAATTCATCAAATATAGCTTCTCTAGTTGCTATTTTAGAAGAGATTTTATTTGAAAAATATAACATCCTTTGACATAGCTTCTTCATTAATTTGAGTAACTTTAAAACATTGATAACTAAATTCACACTTAAAAAATAAAAATTCATGAATATGATTATCATCATCATAACTTGGAAAGAAAAGATATTATCTAGAATAGAATAAGAGTTAACCTTTTCAATAATAATTTCAAAATCCCAAGCATTGTGTCTAAAAAGAACATCTAAGTAGTGTCCATTTGAGCTAATGCATCAGTAGCTTAATTTTCTTTTCTAGGAACATTTTCAATGGATATGTGTTCAAACTCCTTAACAAGCTCAAGTATATAAGCTTTATATGCTTTCATGGTAGCATCTTTATCATCAAAAATTGTATTAACTTGATTTACTATTAGTTGAGAGTCATTATAAATCTTGATTTTTGATAAGTCATAATGTTGAGCTAACTTGATCCCATGTATAAGAACTTTTGTACTCAACCATGTTATTAGACATAGGTTGTGTGAAATTGATGGCTTTAAGAATAGGAGCTTCACTAGGAGTTATGAGCATTGTTTTAGCTCCAAATCCTTTCTTATAGGAGGCAACATCCACTCTTAATATCCAAGTTTTTTGGTTAGTAAAATTTGAAAAATTAGCCCTTTGATCAATGTAACAATGATCTTCATAAAAATTTGGCCCACCTTCTAATGTTTTAATGGTTAGAATCTCATTTATATCTTTGTCCTTTCCTAATGGTGGAGGATGACTAAAAAAAATGTTTTTCCATCATGTTGATGATAAGGCAAGATATCTTCATAAATTTCTTCACATTCTTTAAAAGCTTGATAATATTGGATGCAATATGTATAAGCAAAAGGATTTATTTCTGAAATTTCACTCACGTTGTCATTCACAACATGTTCTCCAAGTCCAACTTCAATAACTCCAATATGAAGATTAGTATTTTGGTTTTCCAAAGAATTATTTTGTTGATTAAAAATTTTGTACCACATGTTTATAAAAAGGTTCTCTTGGTATAACAGGATATTTAGATTTTTCTTTAATAGGAATTAATAATTCTAAAAAATATGATCCAAAGAAGCCTCCAAACAAGGCTTCGAAAGTCATTGATAGAAGCACACCATAAGTGGATGACATTTCAACTACTAAAATATCTGTATAACATGTGAAAGTAGCATATTGTTTAAGTTGCATTTTCACTCCTTTTAATGACCCTACCATAGGTATGTTAGATTAATTAAGTTGTATCACACTTCTTGTTTGTGGGAGCATTTGTGCTCCTAACATATTACATACTTCTAATGGCATGACACTAATAGTCACACTAGAATCCATTAAATACTTATGAATATTCTTACCTAAAATAATCAAGGTTGTTAAGAAAGGTGGTTGATCTTTCTTGTTCAGCATAAAATTTCTTGAGTTTTGTATTGATATAGCATTAGGACTTTCCACAAAATGAACTTGTTTTTCAGTTATTGTAGATTTGTTTTATTGGTTTTAGGTGTATGAACTATCCTTTGGATCACATCTTTCATTCATAAAAATGTAAAAGATCATACACTAAGATGTTGGATTTAACTCTTCTCAAATCCTCAACTAAATCATAAGCTTTGTGCTCATCTTTTACTTTGTGTTGAAGTGGAGTTCTTCTAAGTATAGAAGTTGAGTTTGATTATTGTTGAATGTTTACTTGGGATGATCCAATTTGGTTACTTATGTTATTTTGAAAAGGAACTCTTTTGGTGGGAGGAGCATAAGAGTTATTCCTAGGTTTTTGTTGAGTGGTGTTCATAATGTTACTAAGTCTATGGTAGCAAGTGTTATGTGGGTTGGGATCACTTACCATGACTTGTTCACATGAGGTAACTTTTTCATTTTTTCTTTCATGAGGTATGTTAAGGACCATAATTGGGGCTTTTCCATTTTGTTGATTCTGGGCATTGTCACCATATAACGCTAAAAATTAAGGGTAAGTTTTCTCAAAATGTTGTCTAGTGTTATGAAGGTGATGATAATCATCATTGAATAATGTGCATAATTTTTCAAACTTTGTTATTATTTCACTTTAGTTCAACTACTTCATTTTGAGAGTTTTTGAAGTGAAGTTAATATTTGGTTGATTTGATTTTCTATTTGATTTATAGATCCATTGGATTAGATGTTCCATTTGGATTTATAATATATTGAATTAAAGCTTTTGATTGATCATCATTTAAACCAGTATTTGATGGTAAAAATGAAGAAGATGTTGGACTTCGAAAATAATTATTTATAGGGTGAGGTATTTGAAAGGAAGTAGATTCTTTAAACATAGTATTATTTATTGGGAAAGTTTGTGATGATAAGGGACTAGATTGCATAGGATTGCTAATACTCATCATCCCAAAATTGCTAGTACTCATTCTCCCAAATTAATTTTGAATACTATTCATTAAGGTAATTTGTTCTAGCTCAATAGATTTAGCCATTGCTCCTTATAATTCTATGTTGAGATATGATTTGATGGCATAAGAAAAGAATGGATAAATGGTGAATAGGTAAAAATTAAGGATACATTCAAGCTATGAATGCATCTCACCTAACACATAAGCTAGCTAATAGAGAAATCTTAAATTATAGTCACAAATGTTTTTCTAGGTAGTTTTCTTAGACTTGTAAAATTACTTAAGGTTAAGGCAAGACTAGTGAATCTATTAAATTAAAGTAGAGACTTATTTTTAAAGTATAACCATGAATTAATAGAGGCATTAGGGAGCATTAAAAACCATTGTGTAGCTTTACCTCTGAAATTAGTTACAAAGACTCTATGTGCTATGTCATTTTCAGTGATATTTTGTTCCATAATAGGGTTTCAAAGCATTTAACATGTTGTTGTGCATTAATATTGAAAGATGTAGGATCAATGAAAAAATTAACATTTTGAAGTAACTTTGGAATATTATGATAGTTTATAAAGTTGAAGGGATTGCTAATTAGAGGAGTTGGGGTGGATTAGCTGCCATCCTTGTTTGAATCCTTCTTGGAATAGAGTTTGTAAAAAATGAAGCTTGTTATCTTCTTAAAGTAAAATGATGGGTAGTTGGTTGATTAGGAGCAAGAGTAAAAGATCTTTGTTGAGATGTTCTATAAGAAGATCAGCTCATAAAATGAAAATACTAGGAAACGTAACTGCTAGTAAACTGTAAAATTAAAGAAAATAGGAAAATATTTAGATGTTTATTATTTTATTTTTGTTAAAAGGAAAAATTGAAATTGCAATATATAAAATTTGAAAGAAAAATAGTAAATGCAAAATTTTCAAAAATAATAAATTAAAATAGAATGATGTTGAAAACCACCTTACCAAAGTTAGAACTAAGGCAAGGACGACCAAAATATAAGCTAGTAAATAGAACTAAGAGAATGAAGGTTTAGGAACCTAGAAATGAAACTCAAACAAGATAATAAGACTAAAAAATAGATGATTGTTAATAGGAACAAGAATCAGAAATGGCCAATAAAGGTTCAAGTAACAGAAACTAGGAAATATAAGTTTTTAGGAACTAGAAAACAGAAATTGGAAATAGAAATTGAACTTAAAATAGAAAAACTAGATCTTAGGAAATAGAAATAGTAATTGAAAAATAAATGACTATCAACAAGACAAGAAGCATAAATAGCCAATGAAGGTTTTAGGTAAGTTGAATAGAAAACTAAAATAGGAAAATAAAATATTTCTAGAACAGGAAAACGAAAATTGAAAATAGATGACTATTAATAGGAACAAGTAACAAAAATAGAAAAATGTAAGATCAAGTAGCTTGAAAAGAAAATAGAAATTTGAAATTGAAAATAGAAACTAAAAATACACAAAAGGAAACAAAAACTAGAAAATGAAAACAGAAGATCTGATATTTTAGTAACTAGAAATGGGAAATAGAGACAGGAAAATGAAAATGGTCCTCCTTTTAGCACAAAAAAGGTGTTGCTACATAAAAATGGATTGCATAGTGATGCCCTTGGAAAACTTTTTTTGAGAAACTATTTCCTAGGGCACCTCTCATATGGTTACGGAAACCTAGGAATAGTCTCAGTTGGTAAGGGCAACATGGTGTTTTAATAGATTACAATTATTACATTCAATAATGTTGATAATTTTAAATAACTTTGATATGGAAATTTAAACGAAATAACTATCCACTAAATAACCTCAAAAAATAAAAGTTTAAAGTAATCAAGAACCCATAAACTTCAAATACAAACAAAGGCTTTGTGATTAAAACATTAATCTTTGACTAAACACACAAGAGAGATTAATGCTCTTAGTTGCTAGAACAACAAACAAAATGTTTCAGCAAAAGACTTAGCTTAATATAGAGCACTAAATCTGATTGGCTAAATGGATAGCCTCTTGTACAAGCTTGTTTTCTAGTGTCTCTAGGAGGAACACCTCCTCCAACAAGTTTGCACCTTCCCCTACCCTAATCTATTCATAGATTCTCACCAAACTCCTTTTGGTAGGACCTCCAAAACTAGTTTTGTAGAATCTAGAGAAAGGATTCTTAAGACCTCCCTTCTCCTCTTGTTGAACCCGTAGGATGATGATGGGTTTCATGTTGGAGTAGTTACCATTGTGGTAGCTGCAATAGAGCACACTATGAGAAATTCTAAGTCTGTTTAAGTAGGACATCCAGCTATTGATCACATACGATGAAAAAGACCATCCACGACATCCTTGTGGAGCAGTTACATATCAACCCAAAATGGACTGGAGCTTGGATTTAAGCACACACTATACAATGACCTCCCATCACTATTTGTGAAACTATAGAAGCCCATGTAGCACAACCTCAAAGAATTTTTCAAATTCCCTAGATTATGTAGAATGGATAACATGCTTGAACACTGGTTTAACATTGAAATCATGGTATCTAGGAGTTGTTGTGAAATGCTTTGCAGTTGCAAGTTGAACAATTCATTATGGGAAAGCACCATTCTATTGATGGTTGTGTTGTAGCAATAGTAAGATAGTGCAATTGTAATGCTTGGCTAGTGGGAAAGTTCATCATAACCCTAACACCATCTTTGTAAATCTAGAGGGCCTTCAACAATGGGTGCATCAAATAAATGAAGATGGTGGGACCTGTAGCAACTCAGAGGGATGCCCCAACCAAAATCCACATATGCTGCTAACCACCTACATATTTTCTACCAACTCATCCCAAAAAGGAAAAGAAATATCATACATCCATCATCGTGCATGAAGCTGGGCTATTAGACTAAAGGCAGTGCTAATTTGAGGAATATTAATAATGAACAATTTCTAATATTATCATGATAGATGCTATATATATTTTAATCTCGACTTGCTATTTAGCATTACCAAAGAGAATAATGAATATTAAGATAAATAATCCACGGATTTGGAAAAGATACTATTTTAAAACATGTTATAGCTTTGATTTAGTTTACCTTTAATGTTGATGATGTGTCTTTTCTTAAGTTTTTAGCTAATTAACTAGATTTTATAGGGCCCCATAAATTTGGCTTTTTCCTGGGTTGTCTTTTATCATTGTTTTTGTCCTGATTTTTGAGAGAAAAAGGTGGTGGATGAATTTTAATTTTTGGTGGGGTTTCACTTGTGATTTTGTATTCCTGACTTTGAAACCATGAATTGGATATTATATTTTTTTTGTCAAGATTTATGCATGTCATGACAAGCTACAAGTCATGTAGAGTGTTTAACACTCTTAGGATCGCTAACCATCATGGAACTAAAGCTAAATAATCATGGCCCCATGCTAGCATGGGAGTGTTGGGATAAAAACATAGGTCTTTGTTTATCCTCATTATCAAAACAAATCAATATGTCTTGGTATAACCTCACTCGAATATTAGATTATCCTAAGTGATCTAAAGTAAGTTCCTAATGGTTTGGTTTTAGCAATATCCTTATTCCTAACATCCTAAATGATCATTGACATGTCTTGTCTATGCCTCTTTTCAAATCATTAGACTTAACTACTTAGTGTGATGATCTTAGCTCAATCCTCCACTCCACAAAAAGTTATGAATTAAAATCTAAGGTTAGAAATCAATTTTAACCCTTGTTTTCATTAGCTGGAACCCAATAAAAAACACCTTATTACGTTATCTAGATAGGCTCATCTCAAAGATCTATGGTTCTCACTATTAAGTAAGCAAAATCAAATTGGAACATCTTGTTCCTGGATGTCATGGAAAATTTCAAATATACATAATATTCAACATTATGAGTAAATAATGTGATAGGGAAAATGTAGAAAGAACTAAAAGGAATACTTTATTAATATAGAATAATGTATTTAGGTCATGCTCTAAGGTTTCCTTGGGTTCTCTTCCTTTAACACCTATACCTTAAAGACAATCCAACATTACCATCATGGTTAGGCCTTCAATCACCCAAAAGGGATGACTAGTCACCTTCATATCCAAATTCACCTAGTACCCATTGCTTGCAATTTTTGACTTTGCAACCCTATATTGGCATGACCTCTAATTCTTAAGTATAGATACCTCAAGTCAAACCCCTAATGGTTACCTTAAGAGACATGCTCATTATTACAACATGCCCTTTTGAGTCTAATTACAACTTATCCTTTCAGGTCTTATTATAATAATTACATCATTTGTTATAAATCAATAGTATCTTTGTAATAGAAAAATATTATTTGTAAAGGATGACATAACCAATTAGCATCCTTAGCTTTTGTTCATCCTCAAACAAATCCATATTAATGATGTTTTCTCATGCTTGAATTCTTTGACTTCTGTTATTTGAATAATGTTGAATATTTTAAAATACTTTCACTTATTTTCCGAATAAAATATAAGTGAGAAAAATACTTGGAAAATAAATATTTTTTTTATCAATACTTATCTTCATCTCCAGGTAATGACAAGATGAGAATTAAAGGTCTACCAACCACCAATCACTAGTTCTAACTAGGTTCACACAAAAAGTCCAACTCAGATCTTTGGTTACCCATGTGAAGGTAGGGATAATTCATTTTTCCATTTATATTACCAAAAAATATTTTACTTACCAAATCTAAAATATAAATTAATTAAATAAAAATGAATAAAAATAAGAAATTCATGCAAGATTAAGAATTCCTTGATATTCATCAATCTCTAGGATCAAGGAACATAATTATAGTTTTACCATAAGGGCTATATGGATAGATGGTCTGGTTCAAGATGGTAGTTCTTGATCTTGTTCTTCAACTTATTCATTAAAAACTAACTCCAATAACATTATAACTTGGTAGAATAGAGTATTATACCAAATATATTCCAATGTATTAATGAAAAATATGTTCACCTATCTTTAGTGGTCATGCTAGCGTAATTGATAAATTATAGTTCTTAATGAACAATATTCATTAGCATCATCCATTTTCAAATTCTAGAATTTAACTTATCTACTAAGAATTCAAAATAGGTGGAGTATGTACTAGTCAATGAAATGCTATGATGAATTTAAGAAAACATCTTCTTTAAATTGGACTTCTCTTCTATAGGCTTTTTCACTCATCTATATTTTAGGAATTGATGAACACCACTTGAACTTTCATGTTAAAGTCTTCATAGAGAATGAAAGGGATAGGATTGAGATTGGTATAGGTTAGAAATATCTTGTACTTCAAGCTTTTCTAGACTTGGTTAATCAAGTAAGATACTTGATAAAGTTTGACATCTGGGCATGTTGGATAATTGATCAAAGCTTTGTTGATCACACATACACACTTTCTTGATAACTATACTCTAAGGACCAATGCTAAGGCTATGTGGATTCTCTGAAATCTTGATCGCTCTTTCCTTCCCATAACTTGAAGTTTTGGAATTTTAAAAATAATGTCTTTTAATCTCTATTCAAACATTTGTATTAAACTAAACTTAGCTTCCTTGTAGGAGATTATCTAACCATCAATGTTGTGGTTCGTATAATAGGTTAATCTATATGGATCAAAGATAGACCCATTAGAAGAACCTTTTTCTTATAGATACCTTCATATGCTAATTTTCTTAAATAGGGTTAGAATTAGTATGGAAGTTTCCATTGTAGGATCTCTTGTAAACATAAGACATCAACATTTAAATCTTGTAATTTTATAAGGATGCATGAGTATTAATACCCATGCTAATCTAGAGATTAAGGTGTACATAGTGGATATTATCTTTCATTGATTAGGGATATTACAAGTACATTGTATATTGCAACTTCCAAACTTGGATTTTCTTCTAGCTTATTCCTTGTCATGAGTATCATATGTCTTATTGAGACAAGATTATGACTCTCCATAATGATTGATGTTTGCTAATGAAATAGTATGTGTGCTTCTTGGGTTGGTATATTTTTTACCATTATAGTTCACCAACTTATTCTTCCAATAGTTAGATTTATTGGGTTGGTAATAATTTGGCTACATTTCCTAGACTCTTAATGACCTTTCTACTTATCTTAGGATACTACCTTTAATAGTCTAATTAATGATTGACTAAGGATTAATGATCCATGTCTAACTATAAAGATAATCTATTTACCTAATTCAAAGGTCCAAGATGGTCAAGAAGATTAGATTGTTAATCCTATCCATCAATCTGTTAGACCTGATTAATTGATGTAAAATACTGCCCACTAAAGCATTGTTTAAACTAACACCTAATTTTGAGTTTCCCAAATGATCAATATAACATCATCATTGAATTTAGGTGGTTAAAAAATCATAGAAACAACTATTTATATGTTAGAAATATACATGAAATACCTGAGTTAAGCTAAACTAAACTCTCGAGACTCTTAAGGCATAGTTTAAGGGAAATGATTAAAAATCATTTTTTTGGATTTTTTAGGATATACATGAATTTTCCATTTATGCTCAAGAGGCTAACATCTATTGAAAATGACTCTTTGTTCATCAAAAAAGCTTTCGAGATTAAAATTTATGGGCTTTGAAGTTCAAAACATGGGTACGAATTTCATGACTTCTCAAGAAATGCCTAAGAGGTTACCCATCCTAGTACTACTCCAAGATAAATGTGTTTAATTATGAAATTTTTATTTTAAATTTTGCCAAACCATTAGTTTAATCAAATTGGGTAAAATTTAACTTGCATAAATATTTAAATTTGAAATTCTAGTGTTTAAATTTAAAACCCTAAATTTTTTCATCAGTTGTTTAACTTTTTTACATCAACTATAAGAACCAACTAGTAGATACCTATGGTCTTCCTGGTTACTAGTTAGTAGGAACTAATTGTCCTCTTGCTTGTCAACTAGTAGGGATTGATGATCATTTTGGCTGTTACCTAGAAGGGACTAATAGTTATTTTAGTGTTCACTAACATTGAGATGGCAGTCATGGTAGGAAAGATAGATAAGATGGAATTCATGACAACAAAGATGGTAGAGATGATCGTAATGAGTGTGACATGGATGATGATGAGTGTAGTGAACTACGTGGATGGCAACAGACATGGGTAGGTAGTAGCAAATATGGATGTTGTTGTATAGAAGACATAGGAAAATGATAGTGGAAGGTCCAAAATAAGCATAGCTACAACAACTAGGGTGTGATAATGCTAAACATGAATTGGTGATGGAAGATGACTTGCCAATGGTGGTGGAAGCTAGTGTGTTGTGAGGGTATGATAAGCAATGTTGGTCCTCAGCCTATAGCTGTACAACCCCACACAGAGTTGCATGATTCCTTAAGATGTCAACATAACCCTTAGATGCTAGAGTAGACCCTTAGGCTACATTCACAATAGAAAATTTTTTTAAGTGTTGATTTTTTAAAAAAAAAAAATTATAAACTTTATCAGTTAATTATGCATGCTTAGTTTAGCATTGGTAGCTAGTAGGATGGGATTTAAGAAGTCGATCTATCAACTTGGAAATCATTGGTTTAACACCAAGTCCTAATCTTTTTTACTATGCTGATTTTAAAATTTGTATTACTTTAGAAAAGTATTTTTAAATTTATTACAGAATTCTTTATGAGAAACTTTGAACCTTGATATCTCCTAAACTATGACTTTATTTGAGCTGAAATTGGTGTTGTTGAAATGATCTTAATGAGTATTATGCTTTGGACAAGGTTTCAACATCTAAAAATTATGTTGAAATTTCATGATTTTAAAAGACTATAATAATCTATGTTTGCTAAATTGACCTTAAAAAGTTAACATATGAGGAAACATGAGGACTTCTAAGTGACTTAAGTTTGATTACAAATTAAAAAAGAAAAAGAAAAACAAACTCAGCAATGAGATAAGGATTATCAAGCTCAAGCCACTTAACTCTAAGGACAAGGTTAATAGGGTAGAACATCATAATGTTATCTAATGAATGTAAAGTTTCCATCAATCCCTTGTTAAGGTCTCTTACTTTCTATGTAAAGGGATATCTATATAGCTTGAATTCCTTATGTTCATTTGGGATAAGCTATGTAATATTTGCTAATAAGGGTTCAAGCATTTAGGAAAACTAAGTTCATGGTGATACCATGTCCTAGTAGAGCTTGAATAGAACTTGCTAGCCTCATTATAAAGACATAAGGATAACTTTAATCAATTAAGAAAAAATATAACATTATTATAAGATTGTCAAGAGTTATCTGGATCAATGTTACCCTTATTTTACTAGAGTTTCTTGTAGTTGATGTACTTTTTTATACATAGTTAAATCTTCTTGAATTCTATTTATGGATATCCATGGAAGTCACTAGAAAGATATGTTCTAGGTTAGCATGATTCATCTTGAACATAATGTGTACCTAGTGATGGCTTGTGGTTCTTCCTGGATCATTGTTCATGATCTATTGGATTGTAGTTAGTCCTTGACTTTGATTGGCCCTAGATCGTGGTTTGTTATGATACCAATTGTAACATCTCATTCTTGGATGTCATGACAACCATGAAATATATGTAACATTTAGCATTATGCATAAAGAATGAAATAGGAGAAAGGCAGAAGGAACTAAAAAGAATGCTTTACTAATATGGAATAATGTATCTAGTTCATGCTCTAAGGGTTTCTTAGGGTTATCTTCGCTCAACATATATCCCTTAGAGGAAATCCAACACTACGATCATGGTTAGGCCTATAATTAGCTAGAATGAATGGCTAGTCACCTTATTGTTGAAATGCCACAAAAATTTTGGGAACACTTCCAAACAACTTCAGAGCCTCTAAAATGGCTTCAAGTAGCCCATCATGGAGCAAGCAAGGTCCCCTGGGTGCCCACAAATCATGACGGCAAGTCTCGGTATCAAGAATCATCCATTTTAAGGTCAAAAAGCGGAATTTTGGCTAAGTACAATGTGCTCACGTTGTGTTTACGCTGCACAGCGTAAGGATTAGCGTCACCAATGTTTGGGGCCCTGAAACTAAGTCAAAACAAGCCAAAATCAAGCACAAGGACCCCCCATGACCTTCGCCAAGGTCCCGAGGGGTTCCCAGCCTTCAGAAAATCAAGATTCGGGCCTTAAATGAGGTGTTTTAGGCTAATTACACTGTGGCTACATTTTATTACGCTGTAGAGCGTAAGATGCGTAAAACACTATTCATTAGCGTAAAACAGTATTCACTGCGTGAAACACTATTCATCAGCATGAAACACTATTCATCAGCATAAAACACTATTCATCGCACGAACACTATTCATTGCAGTTTCAGAAAATTCCAGAAAAGTTTCAGAAAAATGGCAGAAGATCCTTAGCGTTAGCAACTTTTGGAAAATCAAAATTCGGGCCTTAAAAGAGGTGTTTTCAGTTGATTACGCTGCGGCTACATTTTCTTACACTGCAGAGCGTAAGGATGCGTAATCACTATTCACTGCGTCAAACACTATTCACTGCATCAAACACTATTCACTACGTAAAACACTATTCATTGCATCAAATACTATTCATCGCGTGAACACTATTCACTGCATAAAATACTATTCATCGCGCAAACACTATTCATCGAAGTTTCAGAAAATTCCAGAAATATTTCAGAAAATGGCAGAGAATTATCAGCATCAGTAACTTTCAGAACATTCCAGAAAAATTCAGAAAGACTTAGAAACAAAGAAGTTTCACGTAAACGGGGGTCAAATTTCTCTTGTTGTACATTTCATTGTAAATCGACATATGTGGCCATGTTAGGCCCTCATGTTTAAATTAAATGTACTTTCATGGGCTTGAATAACCCATAAATTGTAAAATGCAATGTACCTGGTCAAGAACGTAGTTTGCCGACACACATCCAACTCATGCACAACTATCTGACACATATCCAACTCTCGCCAGCATGCATCCAACCCAAACACAACTGTCCATTGGACACATGTTACCAGATCCACTTTCCTCTCATCTCTGAGTCGTTGATTCCATTCTGAAATTCTATGCCGGAGCCCGGCCCAACCCTATAAATACCCTGTCAATTCACATAAATCAAAGGGAAATTAGAGGCAAAAATTAGGGACATTGACAATTCTAAGAAATTACAGAACTAGCAATCCTTGGGCGCTCGGCACATCTGACTATTGGCATCCAAGCATTCCTCACGTTTATCACATCACATTATCGCATCATCACTTCAGACATCATCCCTGGGCTTAGTGCTTGACGTGCCATCCACACATGCAGCTACACTTCGACTGGTGCATACATTTTTTTACAATAAAGTTTATTGCCTCCTATTTATGTTATTTACTTCGGTTTATTCTTTGTTTACAATATATCTCGATTTGTGCTTTATTTATAATTCAGTACGCTCTGTTTACATTTTTGTGTCACTGTTTGCATTCCGTTTACACCCTGTTTACATCGTTCATGATAACCCCAACGCTAGCTGTAGCTTACGCTCGGGGAAGTCCTTGGTTGATTTGCGTGCAAACCATCCAAAGCACTTTGCCTTCGTTCCATTTTCCAGCTTGCCCTCAAGCGAAGGCAGGGTCAACTGTGGCTGCCCAATAATCTTTCGGTGTCTGTTTCCATTCCAGCCTCACACCAACGATTTAGGTCAGTACAGTTTTTGGCGCTAGAAGGAGGGCCCCTTTCTTGTTATTGATTAAAAACCTCACTATCTATCAAAACTCATCCATCTTACCCATTTGAGTCTCTTCATCCCTGTTGATCACACTAAGCTTGTGTCATCCCATGCTACAATTGCTTACGATCCAACTCCATTCACCTATCCCAGTCCATTCACATCTATCATGGAATTTTCCCAAGTCAACTTGGTAACACTACCAATTGCTTCAAATCCTATGACTGCTACAGAATCCATAACCGTCACTGAACACATAAATCCTCAAGGCCCTACACGCCAATCCCTCAGGCTACAAGGCAAAGGCCCCATTCATGCAACTCTGACACTTGAACAATATAATTTTATCTTTGTTAAGATCCAAGCTAAACCTACCCATTGATCGTATAGAGAGGGAAGCTAAGTGAGAATATGAATTCATCCACAAAGGAGGACGTGAGTTTATCCCTTCAGCTTTTGACATAATCCCACTATCTGAGAACCATCATAAACTCATATCCCAACTTCTCATAGTTAAAGATCAAGCCTTACAACTACCTCCCATAGAGCCTCAACATGAAGAAGATGAATTTGCAGCCCAATCTGAACATGGAGAATCATACCATACTGTTAGCCCCCATGCCCACACAAACCTATTATCCCATCCTTTCCTAGAAGAAAATATGTTTCCTTCTTCATCCACAAACATTCAAGCACATGTTCCCCATTCCATCCCTATCTTCTCCGTGCTCAATAACATTCACTCTGATGCATCCACTTCCATAATTCCTCCACCAGCACAGTCTCAACAACTCCCCCAAACCAACGTAGGGTCAATCCCCCAACCTCAAGTAGTTGGAATACCATCAGTCATACCAGCTTCCACATCCACCCATTACATACCCCAGATGCAAATTCATAGGGCACCATTGATTACTCCTACCCAACATATTCAAGGTGTTGCCTCACAACATGTGGTTGGGCAATGGGTTCCACCAGCAATCTCAGTCCCGAATACCATCCCACCATAACAAATGTTAGCCCAACAACCGTCTTTTTCACAAACAATGCAACAATTAAACCATTATCATCCACAATCAACTCAATCCACTGGTTTTCCTATCGCCCAAGAATGGGCAGACACACAAAAAATGATGCGCTCGTTGGCAGAAGAATTAAAACACCTTAAAACTTTCAACAATGAGGAAGTCAAGGTACTAGATTTCTATCAAGATGACCCAATTGACCCCTCCGTTCCACCCTTGACTTTGCCAAAAGGAGTCTCATTACCTCAACTGACCAAGTACAATGGAGAAGGGGACCCAAATGCCCATCTAGTGACATTTAGAAGCGAAAGCCTTTTACTTCAAGCATGGCCCCATGTAATCTTGCGAGTGTTTGCAATTTCCTTAACCGGAAAAGCCTTAGATTGGTACCGATCTCTACCCCGTAGCTCCATATCTTCTTTAGAGAATTTGTTGCATCAATTTGTTACCCATTTCAAATCCAATCTAAAACCTGAAGCCACATTAGATAGCTTGATTCAAATTAAACATGCGCCATTAGAGCCAGCTCAGAAATTTATCCAAAGGTGGACTGCAGCCTTAAACGAACTTCATGAGCCTATCCCCGAAACACATTTACTCACTATCCTTAAGTCAGCCGTGAATGACTTTATCAAGTCAAAACTTTACTACCTAAAAGCCCGCACATTGAGCCAAGCATTCGTACAAATCAAAGACATAGAAGAAGCGGCACAAACAAGTAATGACCTAGCCTACTCAACTTTTAGAAGTCAACACATAAGGAAAGATAAACCCAAAACAACGGTAGCAGCAGTGGCTGAGGGAAAACAACCAACTATCCTAAACAACTATGAAAGAACAACACCCACTCATACACCTGAAAGCTCCTCAAATAGAAATAACAACATAGGTCATGCACGTACCTTCGAAAGGAAAGACCCTACTCAGTACACACCATTGCCCATGAAGCCTTCACAAATGCTTGAACAACTTCTAAAGTCTAGGTTAATTCAACATAAACAGATGTCTCCTGCGGCTTTTGCGAATTGGCCAAAAATCCAGCCTTAGCAACACCCAACGAACCCCCTATCCCAAAAGGCTTTAGGTTGGATAGGTTTTGTGAGTATCATCAACGGTGTGGTCATGGGACTGATTATTGCTATGCATTGAAGCAAGACATACAATGCATGATAGATGGGGGTGAAGTAGCATTTGACGAGACAAACCCAGTAAGGCCCCAAAATCAATCCATGGGGGTCTATAAAGATCCTCTCAATACCAAAATCAATGATGCCCCATATGTGATTAATACTATCCATATGGAAAACAGACAAGACATTCCGTGAAGACCTTTTGTGATTCAGAGGCCTTTAGAAAACACACCTACTCCAACATCTTCTCAAACCCCCTTTACCACACGCACATCTCCCATACCATCAAAACCATTCATCATCTGCATACCTCCTTTAGTTGCCACTACAACAAACATACCACCTAAAAACCAACCCACTCCCTTTGTGGTCCAAGTGCCAAAACACCCTGGCGCACAACCCACCTCCACTTCTCGACGACCTGCGCAATAACATCTTGCCGATAGGCTAATAAGAGAATGCCTGGAAAAAGAAAAAAGAGAGCGCATGGAGAGAGAAAACCATAGACATGAATTAGGTTTGCCAAAGCCTACACCACTAAGCACCGTTCCCATGAGTTTGTCTGTTAATGAGCCTAGTACAAGTCATATCCCAAACCCAACGTTCTCAACTACTAATGTAAAAAACCCTCCACGAGAAATACAAATACTAGGTCAAATGGACCAAATCTCTACAGATAAGAATGTCCCAAATGAAAAAGACCTAGCCAATGCGTTGACCTAGGTCACACAAGCCTTAAAACAAAAGAACACTTCTTTAAGTTTGTATGACCTAGCGATGACTTCAACAGTACATCGAGAGGCTCTCGTACGAATGCTAACTTCAATTCCTGTTAGTGAGGATCTTCCTGCAGATGAACCATCCATTTATGTGGTATTATCCCCACAACTTCAGGAATCAAAGACCACATCCTTAGAATTCCATGCTAAGGACATTAAGCTAGATGAGAAAATAGGGGAAATCACCACGGCCCCTATGTTCATAACAATACAAATTGATCATTTCAAAATACGTAGGGTGCATGTCGATGATGGTGCAGCAACAAATGTAATACCTTTCTCCATCATTGAAAAACTAGGACTCACTGAACAAATACAACCTACAACAACCTCTTTTTTGAGATCCTTCAGTGGTTCCCGTGTAGGAGTAAAAGGCATGGTTTCCTTAGATTTCATAGCCGGAGACCAATTCCCTACATCAACTGAATTCATAGTGGTTGACGAAATGCCAGGGTTTAATCTGATCCTAGGACATTCTTGGCTAGCTCAACTTAAAGCCGTATCTTCCCCAATCCATCAAGAGATACATCTACCTTACGAGGGTGATGAGATCATCATACATGGGGATACAATATCATCAATCATTTCCTCACACCTAGAAGTAGGTCAAGGTTCAGAAATTGAGTTCATTAAACCTAAACAAGAAACCATGGATATACATCAAAACGTGAACCCAACATTGATTCATAACCCAACCAGCACTGAAGAAACACAAAAAGACACAGACATAGGAGCCATTCCTACTAATGTTTCTTGGTCAGAACTACCCTTTGACATCACCGATGAAGGGGAAGGTGAATATAAAATCATACCTATGCACCCAGCCCCACATGTTAAGCTACAAAAGATCAAGAGACTACTCAACAACTAGAACGAATGATACGAATTGTCCGAAATAACATTAAACTACAACAAGTCCGCAATAACATTAAACTAGCCACGGTCAAAAATGGCTGGTTCCATTTAAAACTTCTTGAAAACATTACTACCTTTGGCCCACCATGGCATAAAACTGGTAATCATTTTTGTAACAATAGATGCAATAGTCCATCAAGACTTTAAACTGATGTACCAAGCCCGAAATGGCTTTAAACTAGAGCCAACAAGTTACAAATTTATAAACTCTTGTCATCTCACATTGAATTTTTGCTTACAGGTTACAAGTTACGATTTAGATTCTTGCATGGTCATTGCTTTCTTTTCCAAGTATTTACCTTACATCTTGCACATATACTCTAGAAAACAAAGAAAAACAATAAAAAAACATAAAATTACAAAAATACATGGCCTAAAAAGGCCTTAAATGGCATAAAACTATCACTTTTTGCATTGCTTTTCTTTCATTCATACATTCTAACTCTATATACGACAGGTGTTGCTTGATGTTGTTTTCTTCCTAGTTGATTTTTGCAGGATCTCGCAAGGACATGGCATGACCATGCATGAAGCATCACACTTTACACAAGCAAGGTAAGCATTAGTCCACTATGACTATAAACTGGCACAGACAGTCCTGGATCATGACTTAAAACTGATACCACAGTACAGTCCTGGATCATGACTTAAAAATGATACCACAGAACAGTCCGGCATCATGACTTAAAACTGATACCACAGAACAGTCCTGGCATCATGACTTAAAACTGATACCACAGAACAGTCCTGGATCATGACTTAAAACTGATACCACAGAGTTCTGTCCGGTATGACACTAAACTGCTACATCCGTCCTCCATGACATGAAATTAGCATTCAGAGTCCACTAAGACTATAAACTAGTTTGCCTCTTCATAGTCCGCCATGACTATAAACTAGCAATGCACCATCCGCTACGATGCTAAACTGGCACCGTCCAAGGGGTTATGATGTGAAACTAATCCACAACAGTCCGCTAAGACTATAAACTAGCGACATCATTGATGACTAGGCAAAATTGGAAAAGATCTGTTGTTGCAGTTGGCTGTTTCTGTTCCACAAAGACTTGTTGCATGATTCATCCCATGGGGACTAATGAAAATGATGTTGTTCATGATTCTATTTGCTTTGAAAGCTGCACATGGTGACTCCATCTTCTTGTTTAAAGTGTTTAGCTAATTGTCTCATTTGTGATTTTCTTGTTTTCTTGGAGTTGTGTTTGTAGGATGACACTTCTGAGGCGTTCGTGCATAGATGCACTTCATCATGAAAACAAGGTATCACATTTTTCCTGATGCACGTAACTGGGTTAATCAATCCATTCATAAGTACATTCCCAACTCCCGATGCATCCCCCATTTCCCAATCATGCTTCCTTATCCTATTCGATTACACCCCCCCTTGATACATTCCACTCATCTCAAAACTCTTGGTACACTGTTGCACACTGTAGCTCTCTAAGCAGTTGCGATGCAAAACATAATACACAGTACATGATGCAAAATGCAAGTGCTCAAACATGAGCACAACACAAAAAGCAAGCTCTTTCAAAAAGACCAAAAAAAAAAGACAAAAAGAAAGCAAAAAAAAAAAAAACAAAAAATGGTCAAAGAGCAAAATGAATGGAAAAGGTTTACAAGACCTCGTTGGCATCATAAATAAAAGACTATTGGCCATTCTCATACAAGCCCTAGGCGAGAAGGCAATTGTCTTGAAAAAAAAAATTATTACACTTGTGTCTCAAAGAGACCATGTTGCACATCATCGCGTGGCTTTGGCTGTTTACAATGGGCCTCGCAAATATTCTATTAGAGTCCCATTTCTCCAAAGAACGCACCTCCTATCTCTTGGTTCCGAGTCTGCCGAAAAAATCGGATGTTGACAAGGACCAAATGACATAACTTGTGCATAAGAGAGCATTCCCCTTCCACAAATCCCAACAGCAATCATAGCCCTTAACCTCCTAGCCTCCCTGATTACAATCGATTCCCTTGCATCTTGAACCACATTCCCTTAATCCCATGTACTTTTGAAAACGGTGTGATAATATCCAGCGAAGGGCTGATGGTTAATGTTTGATGCTTCGTTTGTTCATGGTGTTTGCACTTCTTTGTCGATGCCTCTCGGGTGAATTCCTCCAAGCGTCAACAAAGAGGGGCCAATGAAACGCCACAAAAATTTTGGCAACACTTCCAAACAACTTCAGAGCCTCTGAAATGGCTTCAAGCAGCCCATCATGGAGCAAGCAAGGTCCCCCGGGTGCCCACAAATCATGACGGCAAGTCTCAGTATCAAGAATCATCCATTTTAAGGTCAAAAAGTGGAATTTTCACTAAGTACAATGTGCTCGCATTGTGTTTACGCTGCACAGCGTAAGGATTAGCGTCACCAATGTTTGGGACCCTGAAACTAAGTCAAAACAAGCCAAAATCAAGCATAAGGACCCCCCATGACCTTCGCCAAGGTCCCCAGCGGTTCCCAACCTTTAGAAAATCAAGATTCGGGCCTTAAATGACGTGCTTTCGGCTGATTACGCTGTGGCTACATTTTATTATGCTGCAGAGCATAAGATGCGTAAAACACTATTCATTAGCGTAAAATACTATTCACTGCGTGAAAACTATTCATCAGCGTAAAACATTATTCATCGCACGAACACTATTCATCGCAATTTCAGAAAATTTCAGAAAAGTTTCAGAAAAATGGCAGAAGATCCTTAGCATCAGCAACTTCTGGAAAATCAAAATTCAGGCCTTAAAAGAGTTGTTTTCGATTTATTACGCTACGGCTACATTTTCTTACGCTGTAGAGCATAAGGATGTGTAATCACTATTCACTGTGTAAAACACTATTCACTGCGTCAAACACTATTCACTGCATCAAATACTATTCACTACGTCAAACACTATTTATCGCATGAACACTATTCACTACGTAAAACACTATTCATCGCATGAACACTATTCACTGCATAAAACACTATTCACTATGTAAAACACTATTCATTGCATCAAACACTATTCATCGCGTGAACACTATTCACTGCGTAAAATACTATTCATCGTGCAAACACTATTCATCAAAGTTTTAGAAAATTCCAGAAATATTTCAGAACATGGCAGAGAATTATCAGCATCAATAACTTTCAGAACATTCCAGAAAAATTCAGAAAGACTCAGAAACAAAGAAGTTTCACGCAAACGGGGGTCAAATTTCTCTTGTTGTACATTTCATTGTAAATAGACATTTGTGGGCATGTTAGGTCCTCATGTTTAAATTAAATGTACTTTCATGGGCTTGAATAACCCATAAATTGTAAAATGCAATGTACTTGGTCAAGAACGTAGTTTGCCGACACACATCCAACTCATGCACAACTATCCGACACATATCTAACTCTCGCCAGCATGCATCCAACTCAAACACAACTGTCCACTGGACACATGTTACCAGATCCTCTTTCCTCTCATCTCTCAGCCATTGATTCCGTTCTGAAATTCTGTGCCGGAGCCCGGCCCAACCGTATAAATACCCTGTCAATTCACATAAATCAAAGGGCAATTAGAGGCAAAAATTAGGGACATTGGAAATTCTAAAAAATTACAGAACTGGCAATCCTTGGGCGCTTGGCACATTTGACTGTTGGCATCCAAGCATTCCTCACGTTCATCACATCACATTATCGCATCATCACTTCAGATATTATCTCGGGGCTTAGTGCTTGACCTGCCATCCACACGTGCAGCTACACTTCGACCGGTGCATACATTTTTTTACAATAAAGTGCATTGCCTCCTATTTATGTTATTTACTTCGGTTTATTCTTTGTTTACAATATAGCTCGGTTTGCACTTTATTTATAATTTAGTACGCTCTGTTTACATTTTTGTGTCACTGTTTGCATTCCGTTTACACCCTGTTTACATCTTTCATGATAACCCCAATGCTAGCCGTAGCTTACGCTCAGCGAAGTCCTTGGTTGATTTGCGTGCAAACCATCCAAGGCACTCTGCCTTCGTTCCATTTTCCAGCTTGCCCTCAAGCGAAGACAGGGTCAACTATGGCTGCCCAATAATCCTTCGGTGTTTGTTTCCATTCCAGCCTCACACCAACGATTTAGGTCAGTACAATTGTCATGCTACACTTGGTACTTGTTACTTGCCGTTGCTAGCTTTGTAACTCCATGTTGGCATGACCTCTAATTTTCTATTATAAATACATAAGGTCAAACTCTCAAAGGTTACCCCAAAGAACATGCTCATTTCGAGTGTAATTACAACTTGTCCTTTTGGGTCTTGTTAAAATAATTACATCATTTGTTACACAGGAATATCATCTTTGTTATGGAATGATATCATTTGGAAATGGTGATGTGACACCATTCCGAAACATAATGTTTTATCTTATGTTCTTTTATGTTTTTATTTCCAAATAATTTCACAAATAACTAAAATTTCACAAAATTCATGCAAAATATCTTTCTTATACTAAGGACTAGTCTAAAATAATATTAAAATACTCAAGAAAGAAGTTGAATAAAGTTTTCACATATTCCATAAACTTCATGAAAATGCCAAAATATGTTTTTGATAGGATTTCAATATTATTTCAAGACAAAATAAATCTAAAACAGTAAACATTTTGTAGAATGTAGGGTTATAAATATTTTTAAAAATAAAATAATGGCAAAGAATTAGGCCATAAGGAGAAAGAATACAAAATTCATAAAAGATTAGGCAACATCACGCAAAAATAAATAAATAAATAAAACTTCTTATATAATCTCGATGGCCTTTCAAAATCTTTTTCTTTCACTTCCTTTTCCAACAAAATACCTATAACATTCTTAAGCTTTCTTCCAAACTTGCATTCCTAAAGCCTCACAAAAATAAAGATGAAATGTAATGGAATGATAAGGACTTATTTATAGGGTAGGAGAATTATATGCAACATGACATGTCTCTTGGTACATGTAAGCATGCATAAACTTTTTTCCACTAATGCACGCATAATCATTTTTTCTCATACATGCAAACTTTTAAAAAGGTCTTTCCCATGTAAGTAGTTAATGACAAAATGTTGGATGGGGTGGGGGTTTTATGATTTTTTTATTAAAAATTTCATGTTTCACTAATTTTAAAATTTTCTGAAAATGAACATTGTAGCTTCAATTCTAATGAAGCAAGAGTCAAATCTTATGTTTATAAATGTTTTTATCATATTGGTAAGGTTATAGTCTAGATGGGACATCATCCCAAGGAAGTTCCTTAATAAATCTATTTTAAGAAATATTCAATTTTCATTAAAAACAAATTTACAATTCTAGTTTGATGACAAAAAGTTACAGGTAATATGGCCTAGGTTGGGATAGGGTTATAAATGCTCCATGAATAGTGTTATATAATCATATAAGCATAATACAAAATAAAAGATGTATAATTAAAAATTTATAAAAACATGATAACTAATAGAAAAATATTTTAAACATAACTAGATTTTAATTTTTAATTATTAAATATATAAAATATCTATAACTAAGAAGTGATAGTAGTAAAAAATAAAAGATATCCACTTCAGTAAAGTAATAATGTAATTATATTATTCAACTCATGGAATCATAATTATCATCATCATCCTAGCCTTGTCCAATTAAAATGGGATAAACTACATGAGTTCTTTTTCATCATTCGCTTCTATCAAGAGCTAAGTAAACTCTTTCCCATTTTCCATAGTAATTAGGCCCTATGATTATTGTGCATCACTTTTGGGGAATCCCTTAACATATGCAAAATCTAAAAAGGAACTCATTTGTGAGATTCGATAAAGTTCTACAACTAATTGCTAACTTGACACTAATCTTTCTTCTTTTGTATCCAAGCTTGGAACCAACATTGGTGAAGTTTATTTAAATCATGGAATAATATATTAAAATGCACTTGGTAGTTTTAAATTAATAATTAAATGTATATAAAATTTCAAGTAATGACATTTCTCCCTTCTTTCAACAATTTTCCTAGAGTAAAGTAGTGTAATGTAATTTCATTATTCAACTCATGGAAGAACTTACTATGATGAAGAAGTACTCCTTGCTAGTACAAATGTGTGAGGTTAAACTAGACTCCCATGATGGATCATGGGTGGATAATTCAATAAGATATGAGAAAATTTTAGGAGATCCTACCTTACCATGTCAATACCTATGAAGACTCCCATCATGTTTAGAAAATTGTTGTGAAGCCTATGTGATCCCTCAACATGGATTGTAGCCTCTTGAACTTTATCTTCTATATGCATCATAGGCTAATATCCACACCAAGAAGAGGTTCTTATCTTTTCTTCATGATAAAGTTAGGTGGTTGGAACATTGATCTAGGTAGCTATACCTGTGCTTGTGGTGATGCCTCAAATGTTGTGGATGTCCTTGTTGGTCTAGCTTGCAGCTAGTCTAATGGCTTGATTTGGGATGCTTTTATTGAAGAAATCTTATCCTTTGAATTTGATAGTACTCCAATGACTTCAAGATGATAGTTTTAAATTAATAATTAAACCATTGCAAAATTTTAGGTTGTGAAATTTTCCCTCTCCTTTGAAGATTTTCTTCCTAGAAAATATTAGGGGATTTAACCATTATATTTACTTTACTTTTCAAAGTTGTTTATTAGTTTTCATGTCATTCCGTGAGAACGTTTACCATAGGAATTACTTTACTTTGTAATTGTGTTTTTTTTAATTTATAATTTTGATAGAATATTCTTGATAAGTGATATTTGGTTGCAAGTCTATTTATTACCATGTCATAACATGACTTTCATTTAGGACATACTTTTTAGAAGGAACATTTAAAAAGTATTATGAATTTATTCTAGACTTATTATTAAGACTAATTGGTAAACTACTTTTTCAACTTTCTTTATTATTTTAAATGAGATAGTATATCTTGATGCTAATTTTTCTTTTTTCCCAAATTTTATTAATATTTCCATTAGAGATACTTGTAAAGACATAATCACTGTCAATATCTCAATAACTTTAATGGATTAGTCATTTCAATCATTAAACTAGATTGTATAACTAAGCTATTAATCTTTCTAGTTATTCTACTTAGTGAATTAACTATTACATTCACTTTTCCATGATGATATTTAATATTAAATTCAAGTCTACAACAAATTCAACCATTCTTTTTTGCTTAAAATTTAATTTTGATGGGCTCATAAGATATGTCCATCTCTTATGATATGTTCATAGGGTTATCTTCTTTGCAAACAAATAAAAAGGATCATCACCAATAACCTCTTCCCAAATAAATAATGTCACCCTATTTTTAATGAAAGGAATAGCTACTAACTCCATGTTATGCATAGGATGTTTGACTTCAGGATTCTTCATTTTCCAAGAAGCATAAACAACTAAACATCTATCTTGCATGAGTACACATCCTTATCCTTCATTTGAAGCATTGGTGTATAGATCATATGGTTTACCTGGGTTAGGTATTATTAAAATAGGAGCTTATGCAAGTTTTTTTGTTATTTTCAAAAATGCTTACTCATACTTTTCTATCCACTGAAATGACTAATCCTCTCTCAATAACTTCATTAGATAAGATGCAATCCTAGAAAAATCATTGATAATAACTTCCTAACCCTAAGAGATTTCTTAATTTTTTTATAGTACTAGGTCTTAACTAATCCTATATCACCTATGTCTTTAATGGATCCACTACTATTCCTTTTTTTATACTCTATGACTAAGAAATTGTATTTCATTTTGTCAAAATGAACACTTATATGGTGAAGCACATAACTATTTCTGTCTTAGAACTTGTAATACTTTTCTCAAATGATCCACATGTTCCTTGTTATTTTTGAGAAGTGTGAAAGCTTTTATTTTAAGGCCTTTTATTTTTCCACAATGGGGGAAACCCACTAACTTAGGGTAACACAACCATGATTGATGTAGAACAAATAGGATGCATTAAATGGGGTGACCCTATCATAAAAAATTAACTTTTTTCTAAATTTAGAACTATAATATCTCCACAACTCATATGAATTTTAAGATATTCATAGAATTTTTACAAAGATCATTCTATGATATATTTTCATGTAAAATTCTAGGTCATTTGGATGTCATTTACCTAGTCAATTATGACTCAAAATACGACCTCTTAAAATTTATTGATTTCTTAGGAATTCTTCACTAGAAACAATGTAACTCAAGTTTGATCTTCAATTTAACTTCTATTAATCATTTAGCATTATTCTTGAATGTTGAACTAATAAATGTTGATGAAAATAATGGAAGAATAATGGAAGAAAGAGAGTGATGATGAGAGAAAGAGTGTTGAAAGTAATGGATAAATTGGTGAGGCGATGGTGATGTGAGAGTAATGAACTATTGATAAAAATATTGGGTTAAATCATTAATAATTGGCAATAACTACTTTCATCTGAAAAAACTTTAGTATATTGATTTCATCATTGTTACTCTTGTTGTACAAATGTAGGGTGTTGGTACCTGAAATAAGTGAAACATAGGTACACTTCAAGATATATAGTTTAATAGAACTTTATATAACTTAGAATTACCCATTAGAATTGAATCCATGACCTAGAACTTCCAAATCAAATGTCTTACCACTAGGCTAACACCTCATTGTTATTGTTGTAAAAAAGTGACAATTGACCTCAAAGTTATAGGAATGGATTCAGACCACAATACATCAATTGGGAACAAGTTTTTCCTATTCCTTTATTTCAAATTTAGAATTTTAAATGGTATTTAGGTCCAAAATAAGTTATGTCCACTAATTAAGTACTATTTTTTATTTTTTAATCAAAAAATTTTAGACTTCCAAGTTTATTTGACAACATTTTCAACAAATTATTAATAAAAATATGGAAAACTCTTCCTTAAGTTTTTTTCTTACAATAAAAAATATCATGAATACTTTCGTTACATCCTACTTTTTATCAATTCCTCCTTTAGGAGTTAATGGAAGTTTCATATTCATGGTTTTCATACTTCATGAATTTTTGAGAGACCTTACTTTTGTTATTCCAAAGGTATTTTCTTCATGCTACATGAATTTTTAAGGGGATCCTTGTTTAGAAGGTAAGTTCTTCATCATCATGATTATTTCCAACCTTGTTTATTTACATTCTTCATGAATAAGATTATTTCCAACCTTGGTTAATTAGGTTCATCATCTATAAGATTATTTGCAACCTTGGTTCATCAACCCTCCTTTAGGATGACATCATAAGGTTGTTTCCAATCTTTGCTCATTGACCCAATTTATTATGAATTTTCTTCATCACAAGATTTTTTCCAATCTTGATTCATGATCGTTACTTTAGAAGAAACGTTTCTTCATAGTTTTATGGCTTTTGTTTGGTCATCGACTAAAACAAGTATTCTAATACCACTTTTCTTTTTTTTTTCTAAGAAGTATGAAAGCTTTTGTCTTAAAAATTCCATATCTTTGTAATTCAAATGAATTTCAAGATATTATTGGAATCATTGAAAAGCTTGTTCTATGATCTATTCACCTATAAAATTTTAGATTATTTGGATATCATTTACTTAGTCAAATATGAATAAAAATATGTACTTTAAAAACTGATTGATTTTTTAGGAATTATTCACTTGAATGAATGTAACTCAAGTTTAGTCTCCAATTCAACTTTTTCTAATCATCTAGGATTATTTTTGAATGTTAAATTAATGAATGTTGATGAAAATAATTAAAGAATCATGAGAGGGAGAGAATGATAAATGTGAATGGGAAGAGAAAGAGTGTTGAATGTAATGGAAAAAATGGTAAGGTGATAGTGAGTATAAGGCTTTTGTGGAGTCCCTTACACCTCCCCTACTTTATGAGAGAGGGTTTAGAGTTAGGTGGGTATGTCTAGAGTTATCTAGGATACATAATACTTATTGAGTCGCTTATTATGCTAGTTGGCCACTTGTAATGATGTGCAAGGGTCTTCCCTATTCTATAAGGGTTTAGAGCTATGAGGGTATGTCTATAGTTATCTAGAAGACATTGTTCCTATTAAGTCTCCTATTGGGCTACCTAGTCCCTTATAATGATGTGTAAGTATTTCTTCCTTGGCTAGCATCTCCTGGTGTGTTGGTTAGTCCCTCGAGCCATGGGATGGTTGATGGATAAGTAAAAGCCTAACCTCATTTAAGTGGTAATGCCCAAAATTGAACCTAGGTTTACAACTTGAGAAACAAAGATTTTACCATCATTCCAAGTGGTGGTTCTTTGCTTAAACAAATCATAAAACTATAAAAATTATTTTTAGCTAAATAGTCAACTTGAAGAGTGGATGCATAAAAAACCAACACATTTTGCAATTATAATTAGAAGTAGTCCTATCAAAGTCTTACTCTATGCTAATGATATTGCCTTAATTTCAAATTCAATGAAATTATTGTAGCAAATGCTTAATCCTCTTAATGACTTTTATTGGTGGTTAGGAGTAAAAGTTAATGGCCAAAAAATAAAACATATGATTTGTAACACATGAAATAAGATGTACAAAATTACTATAGGACATGAACATATGGACATAATTTCCTCTTACCAATATCTGTTTTTTTTCGGAAAGGATAGAGTGAATTATATTCCAAAAAAATGGAGCTATACAGCTGTACAACATAGGCCAGGGCCACTGACCCCACACCGGCCAAGGAAAGTGCCCAAAAATTCCCAAGGCCTGCCCTGCCACGGGCTTCCCCATGGCGGCCAGCCTTCCCCACTAGGGCCATTATCTCGCGGTCAATCACGAATTACGAATTACAAATGACACCCCCCTGAGGTGTCCCCCACTTCCACTGGCTACCTGCAAGGAGAATTGTGTCTAGACTAGTGGTTTTCTTTGATGAGGTGCATGCTAGGGCCTGGAAGCCCTTGCCTGGCCTCCAGGCAACATCGATTTTCCTCAATAATTTGGCCGATGCCCATCATGTGGTCCTTGAGGACGCCTTCAATCCAGACCAACGTCTGGATTGGCGACTGGGTAGGGGATGTCGGGTGTTGCCTCCCATGTGGCCAAAGGTATCATCTTTTATCGTTTGAGAGTCCTCCTCCAAGGTTGGTCTCGGTGGGTCCCAGTCTTGGATGGTACTTTCGGTCATAGTAACCTCCTCACCAGACCCCCGTCTCTTTCGCTTGTGCTGCTACCTCAGCTCAGGATGATTCGTTGGTTGCAGCAGCAGGGTGGGAGTACTGGCCAACCACAGGGCACAAATCACCCCCAGATGTCTGCCAGGATGGCGCCTTCGCAGGGACTCCCAGAGTAATAGCAGGAGGTTGATGGGAGTTTTGTCGCGCATGCACTGAATGAACCTAAAGTGCACCTCGTTCAGTTTATGGTGCGAACCAGATTGAATGAAACAACACTCAACCAACTCTGTCATTACCTTCCATTCAGGCGAGAGGGCCATCCCCCTGATGTGTCTGCTAGCTGTCTTGGGGATGGGGCCCGGGAAGAAATCAAGAGCCACTGAATGGGAACCAGTGATCGGGGGAATGTGTGCACCTTTGATGGGCTCTCCGATCGCGGCTACGACCGAATCAACTGTGATAATGATCTCACGTCTCCTAAACATAGTAGCCTCCTCACCCCAATTTGCGTAGAAGGAGTGGGTATCCATCTCTAGATTAGCCACCATATTGGGCAGAATTTGTGTCCACCTCATGCGTGAGACCCAGCGCCAAAGATCCGGGCACCGTTGGAGGGCAATCATAGGTGGCTTGAGGTGGGCATGTGGATCCATAGCAATGATGATCTCCTGCCAGAGCTTACGGGTTCTGCCAGCTAGCACGGCCAGAAGAGGGAGGGACCCCCCTTCAAAGATTCAATCGTTCTTGGCCCTCCACAAGATCCAGAGCATAGCCAGCGTCAATGATTTGCAGGAGAAATCTGGGGACCGAAGACGAGCTGTACGGCAGAAATGCCTTGTCACATGGCACTCATGCACGAAGTGCTGTAACATTTCTATGTGTTGATTACACAGGGGGAAATTGGTACTAATTGATAGGCCATGTGTTTGTAGCAAGGACTGCACGGGGAGGGCCTGGTGAATGATTAGCCATCCAAACGTTTTGATTTTCTCCAGGAGGATGCCCTTCCAGAGCTACATCCAAAGTGAGTTGATCATGAACTATTTCTGGAGGAGCTATCGGGGATGCAGGGAGATCTCATCAATGTTGCCCAGCGACTTGACATGCGAGCATAGCTGCCTTCAAAAGTGAGAATCGGAGTTGGATGTTGTCCAGGGGTGATATTTCTACCACAGGATTTGCGCTCAAAGGGAGGGGTCTTCATGCGAAGTAGAAATTTGCCAGAGAAGTCTTTGGAATCCTAAGGTAGCTTCAACCATGAAAGGGAGGATTCTAATCCCCCCCCATGGTGCGAGGCCGCACAATTTTGGTCCAAGCCACTAGGTGCATCTTTTTCCCCCCCTTGCCACCTGAGCACATAAAATCGCGGATAATTGCATCAATTTTAGTGGCAACTCTAGTTGGCGGAGAGGCCATTGAGGCTACAAACCTCACCACCAACACTGTAGAGGATAGCATGATTTTTCCTTTTTGGGATAGGAAGCTATTCATCTAGAGCATCGTGCATTTTTGAATTCACATAATGAGGGCCTGCCACATTTGGAATCGGTGCCAATTGTGGATGGGGATGCCTAGATATTTGTCACATGCCTCTCCCGGCAGGATCCCCAGGATTTAAATGATCTTGCTACGCACCATAGGGTGGGTGTGTGTGAAAATTAACGTGGATTTCCTGGGGTTGGGTGCTAGACCCACTTCTCACTAAAGCCGATTCAACACCCTTGTTAATGCCCCGACCTGCGGCACCGTAACCCTGGTGAAGATCATGGTGTCATCTGCATAATGGGCATTGCAGCATGGGATGCCATGCATATTAAGCCCCTGGACCCCTTCTTCGGCACAGTATGTTTGCAGGAGGTCCATCATCATCAGGAAAAGGAGCGGAGAGAGGGGTCGCCTTGACGGAGCCCCCGTCTAGTCCCGTGAAAGCCCCACAGTTGTCCATCAATGTCCAGCGAGAATTACCCTCCCCATTGAATCTACAGGCAGAGCTCCACAAAGCCTTGTCAAAGCCTTTTGCATGCAGCACCGTCCTGAGTGCTACCCAACTCATGGAATCGTAAGCCTTGGTTATGTCTAGTTTGATGTAGAGGCCTGGTAATTTAGCAACCCGAAGGGAGTGCTAAATTTCCTGCAGTAGTAGGACCTGGTCTTGAAGATGACGACCCTTCATAAAAGTAGCCTGATTTTTCCCCACCAGGCGATCCATGAGGGGTTGCAGCCTAGCCACAAGCATGTGAGAAAATAAGCGCAACAGTGAGTTACAGACTTTGATGAGGTGAAAATGCCTTGGGGATGTGGGCGGCTCCATTTTTGGTAGCAGGACCATGCGAGAGAAGTTGATTTCTTTGCGCACTTGACACTATGCCAGCATGCAGTTAAAAGTGTCGAGCTAGTTTGCATCCAACACGTCCTCGAAGTTACAGAAGAATTCAATGGGCCACCCATCTGGGCCCGGGGCCTTGTCAGTCGGCATATCCTGCAGTGCGCTTCGGAGCTCCTGGCGCAAGAACAATTGCAAAAGTCGCAAATTATTAGCTGGATTTAGAATTTTCTGCACTGGCACTGAAATCGGGTCCATAGGCTGCCAATTCCAGACCTACTGCCAGTATTGCAGTAGTTTGTTCGTGCCAGAGTGTGGGTGCATTGGATCTCCTTGCAATAAACACTGCAACGGCCGTTGGTGCATTCTGCGATGTGCCTTCGCCGCTGCAAAAAAGAACTTCATGTGCCGATCCCCTACCTTCAGCCACTGCACATGTGCCTGTTGGCGCCAATATTCTTCCTCTTCTTGTTGCAGTAGTTGGAGCTACACCTAGAGGGTGAGCTCCTCGCGGGTATGGTTGGCCCCTTGCTCCTGTTGCTGCTGAATTGCTTGTGGCTTGGCCTAGATCTGGGTTCGGTATCTTTTGAAACTATATTTTTCTGCCGCTCCAAGATTTTTGAGGGTCTTTAACCCTTTTTTTAGAAAATCGCGCGGGTCCACCGAGGTCGGATATTCTTGCCAGATGGTCTAAACCAGGTCACCCAGCCACGGCTTGCGTAGCTAGGTGCGTTTAAACCAGAATGGGCAGGGGCTCTGATGCATGTCACGCGCCAGCTGGCAGATGATGGGCTGGTGATCGGAAGCCATCCGAGCCTCGCCGTAGGCCTGGATATCCCAATCAGTCAATAGCGCTTCGATGACCCACACTCGGTCAATCCAAGATTGAACCCGCACTGTGCCTTCTCTATGATTGTTCCAAGTGTACTTGCACCCCACGATTTCGATGTCGAAGAGATCCTGATGCTGTAACAATGCAAGAAATTTGGTTCTGCCATGCTGTCACCGGTCTTCTCCTAGTTGTAGAGCCTTTGGTTGAAGTCTTCAAATAGTAACCAACTGGCATTGTGGGGGATAAGCCCCATGACCTGCAAAAGCTCCTAAAGGCGACCCTGCCATCCCTGAGGGCCGTAAACATTGGTTACCCACATGTCCGTCCTCGGCAAGTGCAAGTGCACTATGATGCACCAATTGGAGGTGTCTAGGACATACGAATCCACCTTGGTGAGGACTGCGATGCCTCCTACGCACCCCTTGCTGGCCGCCAGATGGCTGTGCCACATCGACCATTATAATACGAGCTTCCATCTGTTGGAGTTTCATTTCTTGTAAACACACAATATCGCACCTCTCATCTCACACCATAAATTGCAGGGTATGCCACTTGTATGGGGTACCCTGGCCCTTGTAGTTCCATGAGAGGACCTTCATGGAGACTAGTGTTAATGGTAAACTTCCTGGAGTGTCGGCTACACTCCCAAATCAACGAATAGCTGCGTGGCCTTGTGACGGCGGGTGTTGTTGTTTGGGCGACCAACCTTGGCTGCTAGTAGGGATACCGCCATCCCCTGTTCACGTATTGGCCTTGTCCCCCAAGGATGGGAGCTAGGCTATGCTGAACCTCGACTGGTGTTTATCCAGTCTATGACTGGTGGTGGTGACAAACCTCCCCAGGAAGGGCCCTCCCCCTAGAAGTGGGTGTGTGCGGTGATCCATAGTAGCCTTGCTTTGCTTTGGTCCTTGCCTAGGTGCTTGCCTTCCTGGTATCCTCGGGGGCCAGGGCCCCTTCTCCCATCAACACGTGATAATAGGGCTTGCTCGCCATACTTGGCAGGGCTTCCTGTCCTATCTCTGATGGCCCTTCCCCATGAGTGTCCTCCGTTGATTGCCTCTGCAGCCCTCCAGGACTGGGGAGTGGCCGACCGTTAGCTTCGGTCTGACCTTGCATCCCACCAGCCGTGGGGGGCCGTTCCCTACGAAGGGGGTCTCCCCCCGTATGCCACATCTTACCCTTGGGCACCAGAGGTTTCCTATTTGCGATTCGGCCTTTTTTGCCTACAAGGTGCCACCCGTCCTCTGGGGTGGGTGCGTTATAGTCGTGATGGGCCGGGTTGCCCCCTTTCTGGGTGTCCCTCAATAGGGGTGGTGCCATCGGCAAGTTTTCAAACTGTACACGGACCCTCTCCTCCCCAAGATCCATGTCTAGTACCAGCTCCTCGACTGGCTCCTTTGGTATAAGAGGCCACCACACGTAGAATCGCGTGAAACAAGGTGTTCCCTAGCCTCGGTGAAATGATCAAACTTGATAAATTCTCCAAACAGCTTTGTGAGCGACTGTAGGAACTCTGTCAACCAGTATTCAAGGGGGAGGCCATGCAGCCGCACCTAGATTGGCGCCTGCTCAAACAGAGTTGGATCCTGGTGAGCCCCCAAGCGCTAGGGTGCTAGGGCCAGACCTCATTCCCCATAGAACCAAGGTCCCCCCACCAGAACTTGTTCCTGTTCTCCAGGGAGGCGAAAAAAAATAGGAGGCAGTCGTCTGCCAGGCATTGAACTATCACCATATCTAACCCCCACGCGGCCCAGGCCCAGCGTCAGATAATATCTACCCATGGTCGTGCCCCTTCAGACATGAATTTGCCAATCAGGTAGCGCTCCAGTTTTTCCAGGGTGTCCTTGTCTGGTCCTTTGACTTTTATCTGCAGTGCTGATCCTTCTCTGGAGCACTCTCCGAAAACTCTGGCCCGCTGCCTCTCATCTTCCGTGGTGGCGTTTGCCGATCCTTCCGTCACACCGTGGGCTGTCCTGTTTGCCTCCACTCCTTGGGCCGTCACACCATGGGTTATCCCGTGCACCTCCACTCCTTGGGCCATCTCGCTAACCTCCCCGCCTGTACCTGCGCCTTGAATGCTCATCCTTAACTGAAGGTTGAGCCTCTTCAAGTTGGTTCTACGTGCTAAGTTGGATTCACCTCTTACCAATATCTTAGCCTATAACACTTCTTTAATTACAAATAGAATTATTGCATTACTTAAAAAGTTGCAAGTGGTATGAAAATGTTATTTGATTTAAAAAGAAACTATAATAATAAATTTATTCTAGCTTGGGATATCCAAAAATAGCTTCACTCATGCCATTGTTCAACCTAGTATTCTTTAGGGGTGTGTCATATGGGGTCCTGTTCTATCAAATAAACATTAGAAATAAATAGGAGAAATTTAGAAGGTTTTTTTGCTTGATGAATTTAAAGGGAAGAGATAGATATAATATGATATTATGTTTCTTGAAATAGAGATGATGTCACTAGAGATTGAAGCTATTTGTTACTTTATAACCTCTACTCATAATATTTCTATATCTTCATCAGATAAATAATTCAAAAAAGTAATGATAGAAATCCATGATAAAGTATTACTTCCTAAGTGAGTTTTATGGCTTAATTAATGAAATATTTAAGAGTACATTTACTATTATGATCCTACCAACATTTGCAAATTGGTAAAATAAGCACTATATCAAAAAATTTGGAAAATATAGAAGGCAAAAAACATTTCTATTTGAAAAGTATTAGGAGAAGCCTTAATTCAAAGGTATATTATTTATTTGCTAGTATTCCTCATTAGTTACTATGCACAATTATTAAAACACAAATGGAATCTCATCATCTAAGAGCTGAAATAGGAGATGATTAAAAATTCCTCATAAAGAATGAATATGTTGATTGTGAAATATGAATAGCATTGAAGATGAATACCATATTTTCATGCAATGTTCTACATTTGAGCACATTAGACATAGATGGAATATTACAATTACAAATATTGATTTGTTCAAAATGTTACTAAAAATACTTGGTAATTTTCTTAATGATGTTTACAAAACTCATAGCAAGTATATTTATACTCTATAAGGTCTAAAAGCATAATAAAATTTTTGTTTCAATAATCAAGATATGTTAAAAAAACAATTCATACATAAAATTATCTCCCAAAAATTTAGTCAATAAATAGCTTTTACTTATGTCTTAGATGGTGTTGGAACTCAAAATAAGTGAAATATAGGTACACCCTAAGATATATAGTCTAATTAGAACTTTATAGCTCAATATTGTCCACTAGATTCCAACCTATAACTTTTACTTATGTATTGAATAAAACTTAACAAACATAAAAAGACTCCAACAAAACATCTAGGCCAAATATTGTTCAAAAATATGATGAGTGACTTTGACTTTTGTATATATGATTAATAGAAATTGCTTTTAGATATATTTACACTATAAATCTAAAACCTTTGTATATATTTAATTAAGTTCAATAAGATAACCTATGACCATTTATGACTTTTTTCTTTTCCTAGGGTATTCTTATGCTAGGTGCACATATACATTTGATCTTATTTTCCCATAATCTTAATGGGATTTTTCTAACTTTGGAAGTCTAGGAAAAGAAGAATCTTTCAATTAGAAAATCATTTTATTTATTAAGCAAATTTAAAATTAATTTTAGTTTGAAATTTTATATATTAAGCTTATTTATTAATGTCTATCTAGTAGAAGCTTTAGGGCTTATAAATACATTAAAAGAATGTATTTTAACACCCCCACCCCATGACCATAAATACATTAGAAAAAGTATAGAGAAATATGATCAAATAGCAACCTTTTGCCTAATAAGATAATGAGCTAACCACTTGAACCACCTATCATTAGTAGTAATGAAACATTGTAAATCACTTATTTGTTTCATATTAGTATAGTTTGAATAAATATTAATATAAATTCTATATTACAAGTTTAATCTTAATCAAAGCATAAAATCTTATTCAATTTTATGTTCCTAGGTGTTCACAACTAAATCTTACCAATTCCTATTATCATGAAAAAGTTTTCATAATTCAAACATTAAGAAAAGAAATTATTGCATGAAGCTTTGCTTTAAAAGCCTTTTCAAATAGCACATAAATCTAACGTCAATCTCTATTTTGATTATTGCATATCATGGTCTAAGGGGTTACCATGTAATAAACTTTCATTGCATTACCCTAGAAATGTAGGGTGAGGTGAATTAATGTTTATCAATCTCAATGAGTCTATTAATAGCACTTCACTCTTCAAGCACCACATTTCATTGATAAGCATAATTTAACTGGTTCAAAACTCTACAACTCCAAGTTGCAAATTAACTAAGTCAATGAGATAATGATGAAAAGATACGGTGTTATGGATCTGGTATTCACAGAAACATGAACAGGCATTGAAGGATGAGAACACAGTAAAGGAGTCATTATGGACTAATTTGCAGGTCTGAAAGAGCTTGTCTGACCAAACCATGGACTAATTTTGCAAGTCTGAAAGAGCTTGTCTGACCAAACCATGAATTTGAGCAGGTTTCTTGAGCAGTGAACGAACAAGAGATGGAAAGAGGCATAGGACCACTAGCGGAACTGTACCATAAATACATTGAGTGACAAGGAATATTAAGGTTTCAGAGGAAAGTTTCCAATTTGGTTTTCCAAATCATTTTCACGACGAATACGAAATCTGAAAAAAAGAATCAGTTTTTGGTGAAGATTGTGCCATTTACCCAAAAGCACACATGGGCGTTGGCGTGCAACAAAGTGAACAAACTTCTGTCGACATTAGTGAGCGCCTTGAAAATCTTTGCGTTACTTTATTGAAAAAGTTTTGTTTACCCTGCATTCTTTTGAACTTGTCAAATAATTACCTTACCATCATTCTAATTATATATTTATCTATTAAAACAAATACCAATAATATTATTGCGGTTGTCATTTAACGTTCAGTTTAATACACCATCTTTCATGTTTTTCTTCTTGCAGGTTATCGTAGCCTTGATTTATATTCTATTCTGACTTAAAGCTAGCAAATAAAAACCAGACAATCATTGTGATGGTAGATGAAACTTGTAATGTTAACGGAAACGGCACGTATAAACGTACCTTTTCTTTTATTTCGTCTTTTATTTCGTTTTTTAAAATGAGATGTATCATTCTTTGACCTTTGTGTTTCACTTAAAGATTATGAAATGGATGCAGATATTACACCATAAAGCGCTTTTTATCCAGATGACCGTTAAGGTAGGTTAAGGATGTTGATGGTTATCTCTTATTTATCATGTATGCGCAGCAGCACAGCAACCTACCATGAATGACATCCTCCGAAAATGGTGTGATTACTTTGTTGATGGCCTGACAATATGTCGTGTCCATTAAGGCATTGGAAGGAATTCTAATGATGCTGTCTCCTGAGGCACCTTAGGACGAATATGATTCTAAAACGTTGCTTACTTTGTTGGTAGACCTAAGATTAGGTACCTGTATCTTTAGAAGACATTTTCATTACAGGAGAGAAAAGGAAAAGTAAGGAGGAAAATGAAGAGGAAAAGTAAGGAGGAAAATGAAGGTAATATAAAACAAAGTAAATAAATAATTTTTAGGTGATTTATTAATTTAAAGAGAAAAATATGAATATGTCAATTATGTAGTACAAATAACATTTAAGATGAATATTATATTTTCTTCCAATATCTTACATTTGATCATATTAGATATAGGTAGGATATTATGGTTGCAAATTAGGCTCATCTATTCTAAATTTTCTTAAAAACACTTAGTAATTTTGTTAACAATGTTTTCAAAAGTCACACCATGTACATTTCTACTTTTCAATAGATCCAAAGGTTTTACTAACTTAATAAAATTTCAATTATAGTTTCAATGTTTATGAATTAATACTTAAAGTTGATGGACATTAGTAGGAGTTTAAGGTATATTTTATTTTGATTTCAATATAGGATGGTAATGAAGTGAGTAGTATAAATTAAATACGATCAATGTTGATAGTGAAAAGTGAAGAATCCCAAACCTTTTTAAAGGATAGTTACCTCAAGATATATAACTAATACACTACTTTTGTAGAACTTACATAGAACATATATAAAGGTATCTTAAGTATGATTCAGACTAGTAATCTCTTATCAAAAATCCTTGTTAGATAATGAACTAAATTCTTGAACTTTTTGATAAAATAGAATAGATACAAAGGGTACTAACAAGATGAAATACATCTATAAGTCAATGCTAGGACCAGAAATATGTGGCTATCATGTTTAATATTAAGTTAAAGGTTACCCAATTTGTGATAAAATTAAATAATTAAGAAAGAAAGTTATAAATTCCTTATCGTGAGATTAGGATGGCAAAAGCTATAATCAAAACATTAGATAATGAGGTAATCATAGTTATATTAAGGAGAGGTACCTTAATTGATTACCTCATTATCTAATAAGTATCATGCACATAAGCCAGAGATAGGTGGCTTAAGTAGTTAGCTTATTGTCTTGTTAAGTAAGAGGTTGTTAGTTGAAGTCATACTTGAAGCATTACTGTATTCATCGATCATTCTTCTAAAGTATCATGTTAGCTAGATGTCTTGGATGTCTTCTAAAGGATAGGTTGTTATAGATGAGGAATAAGATGCTAAGAAAGATTGAAGTACCAAGGTGCCATGTAATGTTCAATGGCACATCAGATTTCATCTTTTGAATAAAATATATGAAGATGTTGTTGCAGTCAACGAGGCATTGCTCACTTGGTTAGAATATATAACTTGTGATTTACAAATCAAAAGTTACATTCCAAGGGATATGTTGAAACACATGTTACCTAGGAGCATGGTAAAAATATATGTTCGTTAACTATATTGTCAAGTTGACAACAAGTCATAGTAATTCATTATCAAATACTTTGCTTACTTAATGGTTAGCCCATCATAGACAGGACAAAGGTACCAAGATGATGACAGATCGTCATCATCCTAGCATGGTAAAAATATATGTTCGTTAACTATACTGTCAAGTTGACAACAAATCATAGTAAGTCATCACCAAATACTTTGCTTACCTTACTAGTTAAACCATCATATATGGGATAAAGGTACCAAGATGATGATAGATCGTCATCATCCTAGCATTGTCCTAATAAAATGGTTTTAGCTACATGAGTTCTTTTTCACCATTCACCTCTATGAAGAGCTAGATGATATATGAGGTGTTGATAGAAATTTAGGATTATTGGGACATTGTTGAAGGTAGTTTTTAGGCATGTTTCTCCTCCAGATCTAATATTTCTCCTTTAGATATGATTTTTTAAAAATAGATTTGATTTCTTTCTCTTTGAATTTTCTCAAATAGATTGATCTTTCTAGAATTATTTTATGGGAAATTCTAAATTACTTTCAAAGTTTTCAACCAATGTTTAAATTTTTGTTTCTTCTATCAATATAAAAATTTTTGTTAGTTCTTAAAATGTAAATTTACAAGTTGGAGGGAAAAAATTTGTAAGGTCTTCTTCTAGTAATGATAATGAAACTAAGACACATGATTTGATTCTCTTTAATGATTTATATGAGTCACTAGAAGTTAATCTTATGTCATGATATATGTTATTACTGGGCTTGTAATCAAAGTTTTGATTCATAATTAAATGATCTTATGCAAAAGAAAAACATTCAAGTTATCTAGATAGGTATTATTCTAGTTTTTCTTCTGCTTGTTGAGCTAGGCAATACTTCAATGGTGCAACATGCCCTTGATATAGTATCTTTTATACATAAACATGCACTATTGATCATTTGTAAGTAGACTACTAATTTTGATATCTAGTATAAAGAATATTTTAAAGATCTAGGTATTGTTAAGCTATTTTATCTTTCATTGATTTTTCAAAAATTTGAATAGGAAATTATTAGTCTTGTTGTTCCCATTCACTATATAGAATCTATTTCTACATCATATGTTTATCATAGACTTTTAATATTAAATTCAATCTTCTCAACTATAAAAAAGAATTGGTATTGCAAGTAGCTAGAAAGATTTACATCCAACCAATTACATATTATAATCTCCCTAATTCTTGTAATTTTTATTATTGTAAAGGACATTTTGTTTAATCTTTGTCCCTTTCTTCTTAAGAAAAGAATGTGAAAAAAAGGAAAAAATGTATGGAAGTTGAGGATAGAAAAAAATAATCTAAAGATAAGTAAATAAAAACTCAAGATGATATCTATGATAAGAATGATTAAATGGAAATAAAGAAACCAAAGAATATAAAATATTTTATGAATACTTTTATTGTTACTATAGAAACTATTGATCACTATAGATAAGTAACATGTAAGGAAAATTTTTTGTATGTAAGAAGATTACTATCTACCCAAAAATAAAATATTTTATTAACAAATGGGCTTTAGAAGATGCCAAAGAGACTCAAATTTAGGTCAATCATTATAGACATTATGTGCTAACGTTTATTTTTGTATCTTCATCTCTTACAAATTATGATATTTTGCCAAAGCTTTATGTTGTTATATCAAATCCTTTTACTATTTTAAATTCATGAACAAATATTGAAAAAGATGTAAATATTATTAGGACTAGAACATCCTCTCCAATTAACAATTAATTTTTTCCTCTTATTTTTTTGAAGTATCTATTGTAAGATTGTTCACTTAAGTAGACATCCCTAAAATTAGAAAGTTATTCCTTTCCATGTTTTTGGGGTTTTCTAGTTAGTGATTAAGATGTGATGTGCTCTAAATTATTTTTGTTTATTATTAATTTTTTGGGCTTTGACACCCCCTCCCATAAATTATGACTTAGCTCTTTTAAATGGTAAACAAAAAAAGGAGTTATAAAGATAAAAGAAAGAAGAATTCTTTGGTTAAGATGATCATGATTGTCTCCTCTGCCTCTTTCTATGTTAGAGGATAATTGTATGACCTAAGTGGTTTTCTGGGAGGGGGTGCATGGTGGAGGAGGGGGTGGGTTGCTAGGGAGGGAAAGAGGGTGTCAAACCCAAAACATTTTAAAAATAAAATTTACCCCCAAGACATATAGTCAAATTAGAACTTTATAACTCAACATTACCTACCAAAATCAATCCCATAACTAGAGCTTCCAAATCAAAAGTCTTACCACTAGCTTAACTTCTTATTTTTGTTTTTGGGGTCTATTTAAAACTAGCAAACTACTTAATTGAATATAGTTCAATTTTTTAGGAACTTGAGAATTGAAAGAAGTGAATCAATTGATGAATTTATTCATAGGATGTATGGTTGTATCAAAAAAAGCTTATGAATTTGGTTATGGCTATGATGAAAAGGAAAAGGTAAGACAGATTGCTCATATACTTTACAATAACATAGGTATTTAAATGCCATCTTTAATGTAATCTAAATTAAATACTTCAATGCATATGCCCTTGATGAATTTCTTGATTGAAAGATAACCACTGAAAACATGAAATTTAAGGGAGAAGAAAAACCAATAGATGTGACCAAAGATAAGAGAAGGAGAAAGAAAGAAGAATTAGACAATGAAGACTTAAAGCTAGAGGATGATGATAAAAAGACAATTCAAATCTAGGTCGATTCTTACATATAATTTTTATCATAAAAAAGTCATACATAAAGCAAAATGTCAGTACAAGTATGGTTTTCTTCCTACTTTCTTTAAAAAGAAGAAACCAAAGAATAATAAATATAATGATTAATAAATTATAGGTAAAATAAGTAAATAAGGAAACTCAAACATTGTAGCATCTAATATTAAAAGAAACTTGCCTACACATGCTTGGATCATTAACAGTTAGGGTTCTAATCACATGATGCCCAACAAAGAAGACTTTATAGAGCTTGAGAGTGCAAAAGCCCTATAGGAATTAAGGTTAAAAATGAGAAATACTTGGAGATTCAAGGCATAGGCAAAGTTCTTATCATCTTGAATAATGGCTAAGAAATAACTGTCCATGATATTTTTTATGTTCTTAAGTTACCTAATTCATCATCATAGTTAGGAAACTTCAACAAAGAAATTACAATGTGAGTTTTTTTATAAAGAATTTATATTAGTTGTAATAAACATGGTGGGATTACAAAATCTAGAATGTCAAATAATCAAATCTATTTACATAAAGCTATAGAATTTTAAGTAAAAATAAGCAATGGAGAAGTCCCATGAGTTGCTAAAATTACAAAGAAAGTAGTAGAAGAAGAAATACTAAAAGTGATCCCATATCCTTCAAACAAAAAGAATTGAAACGATCACAAGCCCAAGTTGAAGAAGAAGTGAAGAATCAACAAGTTGAAGTCTTAAGAATAAGAATCAATGTGGTGGAAGAAGTCAAGAAGATAAAGAAGTGGCTCATGTCTTAAGAAAATTTTAAAGACAAGTAAGAAATTTAGCTCTACCTTATGCATCCTGAAGGAGGTTTTATGAGAAAAGGGAGCTGCACAAGAGCTTTATAAAATGTTTTTTATACTTTATATGTTGGAGCATTTTTTGAAAGAATCAAAATTTAAAAAGTAAGATAAAGGGACATGCCCTTCCAAAATCAAAATTTTAAGTATTTGATGGGTGGATGTAATGAATTATGGCCCCAAATATTGATTAAAACTCATAACCTTCCACATTTCTATGGCAAATAATGTTGGCTCCATGTTATGTAACTTGGGTTTTATGAAATCCTATGATTAGGAGGCCTTGTTCTTATTGTGTGACACTGAAGAGATGGTGAAAAACCTTGGTTGATTTGAATTTAATGCTAGAATGAAGAATATTTTATGGCTCACTTTGCTTATTTAATTTCTTTCATTTTCTACTCACATTCACTTTAAACTCCCATTAGTTTTTCTAACTCCTAGAACTATTATAGACTCACAAAAATTGATATGCAAACCTTCATCTCCCTAAGCAAATACCCACTATATGATAGATTAAAAAAGACTATCTCTTTCCATCAAAATGAACTTTGATAAGGTAATAACTGACCTACCTTGCAAATATATTTACATGAGATGCACAAACTAGTGATGAATTTTGAATATTGAAAATGTGCTAAGTAAAACCAAATCTTCAAGCATGCTATGTTAAATATTGTTTAAGGCATTGTTAATGACATGATTTTGGGCATGTTCACTACTATAACTATAACCATAACTAAAGTAGGAATTCAGCTCCTGACTTTGTAATCCTATAATCAGTCCCTATATGGTTTAGTTGTTGTGCCTTAAACTTTTTAAATATATATACATGATATGGTTTAGTTGTTGTGCCTTAAACTTTTTAAATATATATACATGATACAATTACTACACCAACAAAATTAGAGTTGTGACAAAAGCTACACCTTATGTTATATCATCATAGTAGTGGCCTAGTATGGTAGAGGATTACATATAGCTGTTAAGGTGTAAGTAGAGGTTGTGTTTCCTTTATCTTTCAAAAGCAAAGAAAACATATAAAATTAAAAAATATTAATAAAGAAATAAATGAATAAATTCTTGTACCGGATAGCCGGACATGGCTGAATCAGCTTTGGTTAGAAGCACAATTTGCCATTGGAGTAATTAAAAATAATAAGCAATGCCTAGGATTGGACGGAGTGGCAAAAACCAATACATATCAATGATGCCTTGCATGATTTTTCTTAATTGCTGGCTGCCTTCACCACACGCTCTCGCAACGGCAGCCTATTTCCAGTAAAGTTTTTAACTTTGAAATGGCTGTCTAAATATAGTTAGAAGCATTCTGATTTAATATCTGAGCCATGTTTAAATTCTGGAACTATATAAGTTATGGACAAAAGGCTTCCGTTGCGTCTCTCTGATGAAGATTTCAGTGCGTGAATATGGATTAAATATTGCTTTAGGAAGTTGAAAAGCTGTTTATCATTTTGTCATCAGCTGGAACGGAATTCACCCTTCTCGATTGGCCCTAACGAGGGTATAGTATAGGGTTAATATATAAGGGCTAGTTTCTCTTAAAAAATAAGTATTAATGAAAACCTAAATGCTTTATTATCTTCATGCGAAGATTTATTTGGAGGACAGAAAAGTGTTCTTGTAATTCATCGATAAAGAATTGGGTAACGGTTGATAATTCTAACTGGAACTGTTTATTTTTTTTTTTTCAGAAAATGATTCGATTCATAATATTGCTTTTTAACTTCGGTGCAGTTAAACAAAGTTAAGTTTTAGCTCATCTACTCACTAGTGGTTCAAAGTAACGATCCTGTACCGACATCACTACCATATTTGTATAATTAACTATCCTTTCATTATGAATTATTCATATTTCATGCGTAAAAGTTGCTGGAACTTAAAAGTAAAGAATACAATCATGTGCTGGATACTTACAAGTAAAATATCATAATGATATGATAACTATCCTTAGGTTTGGGATATTCATATTTCATACATAAAACTTTGTTTGGCAACTAAAACCGAAAGATGCAATGATGTGGTAGAGATAATTACTAAATAATGGGTGAATTAAACTAGTAAAGAGTGGGCAACCAATAACTGAGAATGATGATGATGATGAGGAGGAATCAGTTGTGTGTTTGGTCATCAGGTGCAGAAATAGGACCGGAATGACCAACTCCTGGGCTGTTACCCGACGTGGCCTTGACATTTAACAATACTTCTCCTCGTTCAGATGTTTGTCCTGCAACAGTAAAATTGAATTTTCGAAACGCATGTGGAGTGCTGCTGCTGTCATGAAGTCTATAATCGGCTTCATATTTTTGCGGGAGTTTTCTGGCCTCTGCGACTGTGACGGAGAAAACCACCATCGCCATAATCGCCAGAGAAAGTATCTTCACGCCTGAAACACCAAACGCGGCCATTGGTTAATGTGAATCTGAAAAAGAGAGAGTACGTGCTTTTGGAATGTTGGATCTCTGAGCAGGTAACTAAAACAATGGAATATGTGTTGATAAGATATTGGGGCGTAGGTCTGGTATTTAAAGAATAAAGAAGCAGCATGGACCTGGGTTGAATGAGAAAACCGCAAAAAGTATGGTTCCGTCAAAACTGTTTGGCCGGTCTGAATGCACTTTCACCAAATCACAAAGTAGAGCAGCCGTCTGAAACTCTCAAATACAGAGAGTAGTGATGAAGGGGATAGACCAGCCAAGGAAACATATATGAATATGTCAATGATGACATCACGTGCAAAGAAAAAATATTCATGATTCTGATCGTAGAGATGGTTTGTTCAATCGCTTTCATGAACGTGGAGAATGAGAAATTAAACAGAGAAAACAATAAGTTATTGGTCAAATTTGTGGCATTTACTTAAAAATTCCTATACAAACAACGTATACGGCGCAGTCTACTTAGTTTAGTGGGTAGGTTGACCAAAAATGTGTTTTTTTCTTTAAATAAACTTTACTGTTCCCTGATTAAAAAAATGGTTACTTAGATGAAGTCAGAAGTACTTTTATAGTTAGCAAATTTTTAACTGGACTTTCACATTAGTGCTTGACGTTTCATGGTAGTCTTCTTACATGGCGGACATGGGTTTTCGTCACCTTCCATTCTGCATGTGAAGGTCAACAAAAAATAGGAGTTCCAACTTCAAAGATAAGTATCTCAAGCAATTAAAAAGGGGAGTTACAAATATAGCTTGGCTTCATTCGTCCTTCCAGAATGAAATGTGCATTTCTTGCAGGTTAGGAATAGGACTGTGACATCTTCATCTTCATTATCAAAGGATGAATGCTAAAATAGTGCTTACTCTGTTGGTCGACAGTAGGTTGACTTCGTAATGTATTTTTGGAAGAGCAGGATTTTAGGTGTTTCTTATGACGTAGGATTTAGGAACTACGGTGAAACTCTATAAAACCACTTACCCAGGTGCGTGGGATGTGGGCAAGCAGGGGCATCTTCCTATAAACATGCCAAGATGGATTGGTATTGGGAACGTAATGTGACTTAGTGGGAGAAGCACAACAACACATAAGCTCTTAACTTAAAATCAATTACACATCAAAGCCCATTGTGATAAGAAAGAATACAACAGAAAGTGATTCTTAAGCCTTTTCCAAACCATGGTAAACAATTAGGCAATTTTATTAATTTTCATCACAATAAATATATGTGGTTGCTTGAACAATAGGTAAGTTATTTTAAAATTAATTTGTACATGTCTCATGGTTTCTCCAACTCTTCTCTACCTTTTCTAAAATAATCTTAAGATTTGATTTAGACCTAAAAACTTCCTTAGATGTTTCCAAAGTCATCCTCAAGATTTTTAATCAATATTTAACAATCCATTTTTATAAATATTTTAGCTTTTTTTTAATTATCAATATGGACAATTATATTTTAATATTTAATAAAACTATCATGTTGGCATGGTTATTTCTTAACAATCACCCCCTTAATGCCAAAACAGTGAGCAAATTTAAGAATACACCTCCTTGAAATAATAATACTTTGCAGGACTGGATGCAATGGAAGCGAGCAACAGCGACAGAGGGCGGAACAGCAGCGACGGAGGGCGGAGCACAAGTGATGGTGGCAGGGCGAGCGGCAGCAAGGAAGAGGGCGCCGCGGATACCGATGCGGCAAAGGAACGCACGGCTGTGGGGGAAGCGGACGCGGAGAAGCAGCGAACTGCCACAAGCACAGGACACAACGACAGCCCGGAGTTGCGGGTCAAAATTCAGCGACCTGCTAACGCCACCCTGGATAACCTCGCACGCAGTCTCATTGGAAGATTCGTTTCGGCAGGGGCACGGCCTCACTTGGACTTGGTTCGACGGTGGGTTCGGGCGGTCTGGGGGCTGGAAACGGTGACGGTCAAAAGCCTCGCCGATGACCGTCTCCTGTTCTGTTTTGCCTCTCTGGCCGACCGGGAGAAGGTGCTGGTGGGGGGGCCGTGGTTTTACGGTGCGCGGGGCCTGGCCCTGGCTCCCTGGCGCCCGGGCGCTCACCGTGACCCGAATCTATTCGAGCGGGCGCCGGTGTGGATCCGACTTTACGAGCTACCCCTCGAGTACTGGTCACCTGAAACATTACTATCCTTGGCACAGGTGTTTGGGGAGTTCATCAAATTTGATCACTTCACAGAAGGAATGGAGCACATGGGTTTCGCGCGGTTCTGCGTGTGGAGGCCTCTCCCGTTGCAGGTGCAGGCTGAGGTGCTGGTGCTGGACTCTGAGCTCGGCGAGGAGCGGGTACGCATTCATGTGGAAAATCTAACAAGGCCCCCGGCTGCGAAGAGGACCTCTCCCCTCGGGGGTGGGGTGGCCAGCAGAGACCGGGGATCATCTGAATCGGAGGGCGGATGGCAGATCGTGGGTGGCCGCAGGCGGGGACCCTACCGGAAGCCCAAACAGGGGCGACAGGAGGGGGACAGCAGCAAGGACGGGCGCACCCACACCCAGTTCGCACCGAATGGAGTTCCGCACACGAGCCCCAGGCAGGGGAAACTACCTAAGGTGGACCCTCGCACTGCAGGGCCGGGGGAGATGGCGAGGGAGGACCAGTTGGACAAGCCATACCTCCGAGCTCTGGTTGGGGATGGCATTCCGTCCCCTGACGACCTCGCGCAGCAGCACCAAAGCACTGCGGCGCCCCGTACTCTGATGGCTGTTGCCGGAGGCCATATGTCCCCGCCCCCTGTAACAGACTGGATTAATACATGCAGGGGGACAGACAGACCAAGCCCGAAAAAGATTGCAGGTGTTTCGGTGGTGCCATCGCCGGTGGGCAAGGCGGGCACAACAGGAAATAGCTCGCGCAAACATAGAACTGCGCAGCTCTACGTAGATCTGGGTGTTCAACCCACGATCCAGGAGGCGTTTCAGCGACATCAGTCTCCATGAAGGTCCTCTCATGGAACTGCAGGGGCCAGGGTACCCCGTACAAACGACATACCCTGAAATGTATGGTGGCAGATGAGCGGTGTGACATTGTGTGCCTACAGGAGACAAAACTTCAGCAGTCCGAGGCCCGGATGCTGGATTGGCCCGGTTGGCACTGCCATTTGGTGCCGAGCAGGGGACGTGCCGGAGGGCTCGCGGTCCTCACCAAGGACACCTCAATCGTGCGAGATATGTCCGACTGGGGCATCACGGTACATTTGCCCCGGCTGAACATTTGGGTCACTAATGTGTATGGCGCTCAAGGGTGGAAGGAGCGGTTGCAGGAGCTGGAACGCGTGGCGGGTCAGGTGCCGGACGAAGCGCCGTGGCTGTTAATCGGAGATTTTAATCAGAGACTGTACAGTTGGGAGAAATCCGGGAATTCCATGGCGGAGCCCCCGGGGGCCTCCGACTTCCAGGCGCTGCTGCAAAATAAGGCCCTCGCGGACTTGGAGCTCACGGGGTGCCGGTTCACTTGGAGCAACCGGCGGCACGGCGCAGCGCAGGTTCAAACTAGGATTGACCGGGTCTGGGCGAGCCGGTCGCTACTCACGGGCTGGAATGTGCACGCGTATGGGGGGGTTAGAATGGCTTCTGATCATCGGGCGATTTTCTGCCAGGTGGACAGACATACGGAGCAGAAACCTCGGCCGTTCAGGTTTGAGCGCTCGTGGCTGCGGAAGACGTGGCTGGCTGAGGCGGTGCAGGAAATCTGGGCAGGCTACACCGGCGGGGCTGGAGCGGCACAAACGGGGCAGACTCTCGGCGCGACGCGTCAGGCGCAACAGACGAGAAGACAGGCGCACCAGACGCGGCAGGTGGAGAGCACGTGGCCGCAGGCGCACTCAACGCGGTTGGCGCAGTCCACAATGTGGCTGGCGCAGGGCTCGAGGGAGCAGGCGCAGCGCTCAATGGGGCGGGCGCAGTGCTCGATGGGGCAGCCGCAATTCACGGAGCGACTGGAGGATCCGCGCGATTTCCTGCACAACGCACTGTTTCGGCTGAAACAGAAAATTAAATCCCTCCCCAAAGATGACAAATATAACTTCCGTGAACAGCGACGTCTAATTCAGGCGCGGCTAGCAGAGATACAGGACAAACAGGAACAGCAAACTGAAACAGATAACGAGGAGCTCGCCCTCTTGGTGCGGTTGCAGGTTTTGCATCACGAAGAGGAAGATTATTGGCGACAACGGGCTAGGATCCAGTGGCTGCAATCGGGAGACAGACATACAAAATATTTCTTTGCTCAGGCGGTGGAGCATCGCAGAAAACACCACCGCCCCCTGCAACGGTTCCTGCAGGACACACAGACGCCCTCACAGTCGGGGGTGGAGGGGCTGCAACGTTACTGGCAGCAGGTGTGGGCGTGGCAGGCCACAGATCCAATTTCGGTGCCCATCCCACAGGTGGTGGCCCAGGCAGAGAACGCGCGGCTGCTCTCCCCCTTCTCCCGTCAGGAACTTCGCGCCGCGTTGAAAGATATGCAGGCGAATAAGGCGCCAGGCCCGGATGGTTGGCCAATTGAATTCTTCCGAGAGTATGAAGAGGTGCTTGGCGCCAACCTTCTTGATGCCTTTAACTCCATGCTGGACTGGCGGCAGGTCCGCAAAGAAATTAACTGCTCCCGCGTGGTCCTCTTGCCTAAGAACGAGTTGCCCACGGAACCGGGGCACTTTCGGCCCATTGGTGTCTGCAACTCTCTTCTTCGGCTGTTCTCCCGGCTGCTGGTGGCCAGATTGCGCCCTCTCATGCCACGTTTGGTGGGGAAAAACCAGGCTGCTTTCATTAAGGGCCGCCACCTTCAGGATCAGGTTCTGTTACTGCATGAAATCCAACACTCCCTTCGTCTGGCGAAATTTCCAGGCCTCTGCATCAAGCTAGACATCACGAAGGCCTACGACACCGTTAGTTGGGCTGCCCTGCGGAAAGTGATGATTGCCAAAGGGTTGGACAAGGACTTTGTGGAGCTCTGCCTACAGATCCAACGATGCGGCAGGTACTCCCTGGATATTGATGGGCAATTATGGGGCTTCCATGGAACCGGCCGCGGGCTACGGCAGGGCGATCCCCTCTCCCCTCTCCTCTTTCTGATGCTGATGGATCTCCTACAAAGCTACTGTGTGGACGAAGGCGTCCAGGGTCTTCACATACAGGGGGTGTGTTGCCTCACCGCCCACTACGCGGATGATACCATGATCTATGTTAGGGCTGCCGTTCCGCAGGTTAAGGCGCTGACGAGGGCGCTGGACAAGTTCCAGCGGGAGGTTGGGTTGCAAATAAACACTGGGAAATCCGCGCTTTATTTCACACACACGCACCCGGAGGTGCGTAGCAGAATTATTCAAATCCTGGGGATTCTTCCGGGTGCAGCGGTGGATCAATATCTGGGCATCCCCATCCACGACTGGCATCGAAGACAAACCTGGCAGGCCTTACTGATGCGTATTCAGCAGCGCACGGTCCATTGGACGAATCAATTCCTCTCCCGTAAAGGAAAGATTATACTGGCTACCGTTGTACTGGGGGCAATGGCTAGATTCGGGGCTTCTATCGTGGCCCTGCCGGTCGGCGTCGTCACCAAGATTGATGCGATCCTACGTCAGTTCGTGTGGTCTGGCGGGAAAGGGGGGAAGAAAATGCACCTGGTGGATTGGGCTACCACGGCGCGGCCTCGCGAGGCCGGGGGGGGTGGCATTCTCTCCTTCGCGGAGGAGGTGGCGTTGGGTAGGCAGCGCCTGGTTTGGAGGCTTTCCACCATGCAGGCGGACCCCTCCACTTGGGCACAACTTTTGAGGCGGAAATATAGGCCCTGGAGGGCTACGGGCTCGGACTCTCCGGTGTGGAAGCAGCTGTGTGCGCATGTGCTGGCCACGGGGGACGCAGACGACCCCCTTCATCCCCGGCAATACCTCAGGGCCCGGTTCCCTTTAGACCCTCGCTGGCGGCGACTCTGGCAGGGGCCAATCCCCGAAAAGATCAAGGTGTTCGGTTGGCTGATCCTTCACAATGCCCTGCCTGTCCGGATGTTCCTGCAGCGTAGAGGCCTGGGGATCAGTCCGCACTGCCCCCTGTGCACTAGTTCTGCCGAGACTATACAGCATTTCATGGTGGAGTGTCCCGTCACACGTCAATTTTGGCACACGTGTGGGCTGCCCCCCCTCCAGATCTCTGGTAACTCGCAGGGCCTCACCGCGCTTTGGATTCTGTGGAAAGCCCGTAATGATTCTGTCTTCAAGGATGTACAGTGCCCCCCCCCGACGACGTTGTGTGCCCGATTCAGGAAGCTTTGGAAGGAGCTTATGTTCCTGAGGGGTGGGGGCCCCTGGGTGGACGAGCCCAGAAGGGCCGAGGACCCTGTGCGGGGCGCTCAACCCTCGGCGACTGAGGGGACCAGCGGTAGACTGTGCCATATTCAGGTGGAGTCGGATGCGGGCACATCACGGAGGGAACATGGCTTTCCTTCTGCCTCTGGAGCGGACGTGATGCAGGATACCCAATACAAGGACGCTGAGCAGGATCAGCATCGCCCAAGGCCGCCTCAGGCGAAGGACTCGCCGGATACCACGCTCAGCAGCAGCCTGAAGAATACGTCTCCAACTCCTCGGCCTCAACACGCGCAACGCTGGTTTGAGGGTATCCTTCAGAATGGCGGGTCTGGAATCGCCCAGGTGATTATTGAGAACCGGCGCCGCCTCGCTGCGGGGTGGGCTGCGCATGAACCGGGGGGCCTGCATCAGCCTGACGGGTAGTTGTTTCTGCCGGCTCCTATATGTGCTGCAGGGTCGGTTTTAGTTACTGTTTTGGTGCTTTTCCGTCTCAGTGGGTTTTTCTGTCTGTTTTCGCCAGCTGCGCTATTTCCCTGACCCCTGGACTGCCCTTTGGGTCGGGTGATCTGGCGCTGACTGCTGGGTGGTGTGTGGTCCGCCCCTTTTGGTCATCGGGGACTTCTGCTGTGGGGCCACGGATGTTGGCCCGCGCTATGTTGCAGACGTAGCTCACCAATTTTTTTTTTTGGAATAGATTTCGCTCGACCGTTTCCTAAAAAAAAAAAAAAAAAAAAGAATACACCTCCTTGACCTAAACTCTTTTTGTCTCAACATGTGCACTATTAAATTTCATACCACATGCAATATATGCGTCATCATAAGTAAACTATATATGTGGCTACTAACAACTTGCAAAACATAATTTATTATCACAAAGTGGTTATAAGAAAATGTCTATCTTTTTGACACATACTTAAACCAAAACCATAATAAGAAAATCTTCATCTTATGACACATGTTTAAACTTATAGAACCATCATAAGAAAATATTTATCTTATCATATATGCTTAATCAACCATAAAATTTATCTTGCAATAAAATAATTTATCCTAGCACCTATGATGGGACGCAATATCGCATCTTCCCTACGATATCACGTACGCGATATCGTAGTCCGCCGCAATGTCTATAAATAAGAAGTGGCTCTCCCTTGTTTAAGGTATTAGAGGTTAGAAGTAGCGAAGCTATGGCAGTTTGATCTCTCCAGAGTTAGATTATTTTTCCAGTGTTTGCCCGCAGTGTGGTGAATGTAATTGTACAACATTCTTTATTCGAGTGTGACGTACTTGAACACGTACATGACCGACAATAAAGATCAAGATTACTTCATCATTGCAACATTCACTTTGTTATTTATTTGTTCATTTATTTAATGTTATTTACTGTTTTCTCTCTCTCACCCTTAAACTCCTA